>UCOK01006626.1:0-83051 GCA_900474325.1 Synergus umbraculus
ATATATTATTATATATATATTATATATATATATTCATTTCTATCTGAAATTCAAGAAGGTTACAAGATTTGAAACGAGCCCTTGAATCTTGCCAACAACGAGTATAAAATCACAGAAGGGAACTGGAAACTTTGATTGCATGAAACCCCGCTTCGACATTATGGTTCGTTAGATGATAAAATTAAGAAATTCCCCTCTAAATTTAATTACAGAATTCAGAAACGCTTCGTTGACTTAATCTTGAGTAGAATTTTGTGTCAAAATTAGTAAATATTAAAATTTAATATTTTTACTACTATATAATAGAAATTGTCGAATAAATGTAATTTTAACAATTGTATTATTTTAGTAATTTAAATCTACTTTAAGTGTCTCGTGTCAATTTTAATTTAGACTACTACATTTAAAAAAAAAAAAAACAAACTACAGCCGTGTTCCGGCAGAAAATTTGTATTAAAGGTGCTTACAGCAACCTAGAGGTGATTATAACACCATTAATTTCTAGTTTAATCAACGTTGAAGTAACGAAGTAATGAGATTCGCACAAGTCTCTGATAATTACATTTTACTTGAAATAAAAAGATAAAAATTCGTATCGTGTGAAATACGATGAAATTCAATCCTAATTTTAAAAATCGTTGGGCGAGACTTGATGGATAATGAGATTAGTTTTCGTGAAAGCTTTCTCGATTCTAGGTCAACGTAATAAGAGTATATCGGGCATTTTATATTAATTTATAGCAAGTTTGGCTAAGGTCAGGAATATATGCATATGGAGGAGTGGGAAAAAGGAAAGCCACAGTAAAGGAAGAGGCTTCTTGGTAAACTTCATTACAGGTTTACAGTTTGCCGTCTATTTTCCCTTTGCAGTGTCAGTTCACTGTTAGAAACTTTCTTAATGACTTTTAGTCAAATAAAAATTTACCTTTTTACAATGTTCCTCATCATTGTCATTGCTGTTCCTAATTAATTGCCTGGTTATTAACTTCTAGAATTTTTATCACCTTTCCTTGATCTGAAACTGTGTTTTAAGGAGACAAATTAAAATACTGATAATTTTAGACGCGGGATAATTTTTTTTTAATAATTTGAGTTTGGTTGAGTTGAAACTGAAAATCAAAGTAGGAGAAATTTTCATGGCTCACGTTAAGAAATTCTTATCATGAAACTTCCAAGTTTATAACAAATGTATTTTAACATGTGACCCACAACACTTTGCTTATTTTGTTGCGGGCTTGATCAAACTTATATCAAAACTTTAGCCATTTGTTTTAAAAAGGATTCTAAAGCGCTTCCTCTATTTTCTTTTTATGATGTTCAACTCCAGCCATTAATGTTTAAAAACTTGTGTTGCATAAATGAATTATTATTACGCTCCACTCTTTCTTTGTTGCGGATTGAGAGCAACAACTTTTAGTTTTAATCTTCAAGTTTTCTTTTCTCTTCTTTCTTATAATAATTATAAGAGATTTGATAGATTTGAAAGAATTCACAAAAATTTAAAAGAAATATAAAATTTGAAGAGTATTTTTAAATTGCTTGAAAATCTTGAAACACTTCTGAATTCATTTGAAATTCTTTTGAAATTCCTTCAAAACAATTAGCAGCTCTTATCTCGATTCTAAACTACACGCGGCGAATAAAAAAAAGTCTCTTAATTTTGAATAAATAAGGGTTGATAATTATCCTAACTCTTTATCTTTGAGCTTTCGTCTCTTGAAACTAAAATAATAGTTTGCCATTCTGTTGAGCGAAAGAAGGTACGTTTTACGAGGTCCGGTGCCTGGGGGAGGTAGAAAAGAAAGGAGTCGGAATTTCGGCAGAACTTTTCGTCTCAACATTGGACCTCGTCGTACGTCGTTACACTCGATTCATAATTCAAGCCTTTAATTGCCCGAAAGCACCGGAGGTTCGAGGAGCGCTTTTTTGTTTGTTTCAAGTTGTCGGCCTTGGGGGCCCATTCTCGCAGTGCATTTCATCAAGAACCTTACTCTTATTTTTCTACAGACGAATTGCTTCTCCACTGCAAAAAGGAATCGAATATACTTACATGGTCGAGTTATTTCAATCCACTGAAGAACTGCTTTTGAATTAATTGAAACAAGTTAGCTAGTTATAAATAAAGTCGATCCTACAAGAAATCTTCACTATTAGAGAAAATTCTTTTTGACGATTTATAAATAGGAAACTTTTTAATTTATACGGTCAAGCTTGATAATTTTTTTATTCACTTTTTGAATCAAGGAAATTTGAAATATCGCTAAGTTTGACTCATTTCGAAATGAAAAGAATATATATGTCATTTTGAAGGTCCTGTAATATACGAAAGAGCGGATTTCATTGATTTTCCAATTTCAATTATTCAATATGCATTAATTGGGATTTGGAGTGCTTCCAACTTTGGTGTGTCTAGTAAAGTGGAAATTGGGAATAATAAAATTTTTGAATTTCATGAATGTAATCGAACATTATTTTAATTTGCTCTCGATTTAATTAAATTTACCCAATTTGAAATATGTACTTTTTAATTAGTAGAAAATTTAATTATATGTACATATAATCCACTTCGTAAATAATTTTATCAATATCTATTTTCGACCTCGCTATATTTACGGAAATACTTATTAGGTGAAGATCGTAGGTTGATTATCATCAGGAACTATCGTGAGTAATAAAAAATTCTAAACTTTATCTAAGGTGGCGTGTGGAGCTTGAATCAAACGTTGCAATTACGGCCTCACCCCACGCAGAAAACCTACTCGTGAGTCCTAACTACGATAGAAAATGATAGACTTCGAACTTAGGCGTGGGTAAAGGTTCTTGGTAATTAAAGTTATTTACGAGGAAACAGAAACGAACTGTTGAGGGAGTGGAAAAAGAGAATGGGGGGTCAGAATCGCACTTTAAAAACAGTGAGGAGGCGTCCTTAAAGAGTATCGTGGTAGGGAACAATTTTCAACTAAATGTTTCATTAGGCTCAGACCAATAAATAATCCCCATAAACTACCGCTTTATTTTTCAATTTATAAGATAAGGATAAGAGGATCTTGAGCTGAGATATTATTTCCACTTGACCAATTGTCTAGCAGATTAAAAATTGTTATTATATTAAAATTTTTTATTATACAGATTACTCCAATTTTTCAAAAAATAAATTAGAAAACGTGAAAATTTCCTGGAATTTTGAAACCAAACTCCTACAGAAACTCTACTGAAGAGATTTTTTAAAATTAGGGGTAGAAGCAGTTACTTAATAATTAAAGTAGCAAGTAAACTTGATAAACGCATTATCTCTATAGAATCGAATTTTACGTTTGTTCCAGAGGTGACGATGTGCAACGATCGATTGAGTTGCTGGACAAAGTGCTCTCGGAATACGACGAGCACGAAACCGAAGGGGAAGGTGACGGCGGAGGCATCGGACTTGGCGATTGTGGAAGCAGTACCCTCACGCCAAACGACGAGAGCCCCTCCTTAGGTATTCCTCTTTTGTTTTTACCATTTTACCCTTTTTTTCCTTTTTTTTTTCAGTTTCTTTGCGTCTTCCGTAAAGAAGGAAAAAAAGGAGCCGACAAATTCAGCGGAAAGCGCCAAGAAAAAATTTCGTATACCCCTTCGAGTCTGACATGGCGTTACACCCATGGGCGGTCCTTACATCCATAAAATCCCATGGGACGAAGGAGAAAAACGTGTAGATTACAGTTCACTTTCTCTTCTTTTCTTCTTTTCTTCCTTTTTTATTTTTTGCCAACGAAGATTTCCTGGAATGAATTTAAAATCGGATTGTGGCTTTTGAATTTTAAAGTTTTGGCTTGGGGATATAAGATATTGGAAAATTCAAATACTATTTTTAAAGATTTAGGAATTTCAATTGATTCTAGAATTGAACCTTTTTCAAATATCTTTACTACATATTTGAAATGAATCGAAGACTAGTTTTGATTTACTATTTTTTCAATTAAATCTACTTTAAAGATTTCTGGCTTGAAGCTCGAAAATACTCTTGGAATATTTTATCACCTTGTACCTCTTCGTTCATGTCAGCAATTTTTATCTTTTTTTTGCTGTCACGGTACACAAGTATACCAACAAATAAAATTAAACGTGTGAAAACCTCGGGATATCGATCGATCTGAAAGTGAAGGGTCTCTCACCATAATTTCAACACTAAAAAATACAAATAATATAATAATAGACCCAAATAATCATTCTTTAATGATTTTTCTTAATAGATTTTGAATATTTTTCTTCCTTTCAATATTTTCTATAATAATCAAATTATTGAAGATTAAAATATTTTAAGATACGATTTTTTTAATTATCGTAAGCATAAACTATTGACTGAGTTAAAATGTATATTAGATAAGAGGCTCTAAATCTGAGAAAATTCTTCTTTGACTTTACGAAAGAGATAGTTTGTGAGTGTTCTGAGACTTTGCCACTTATGTGATGTAAAAACTTGCTGCAAAACGCACTTAGCTACACACAGCTTGAATGAATCCGAGTAGACGATTATACTCCAAGAGGTCAATCCCTCTGGCTTGACTTAAATGCGTCCACAGACATATGAGGATGACGCTGTTGGTGCATACATCACGCTGATGAATAAAAGACACCAGTGCTCATTACTCTCACATACACGTGCCAGCTTCAGGGTCGAGTTGAGTTCATTATTCTTTTAAATATTTAAAGCGTCATTTTTAAAAAATGCTGAAGAATTACTTTACAAAAAAAGTTAATATAGACTTCAAACGGCTTCGAAATTTGAAACAGATTTCTTCTATTAGTTCTTCTTACTTTGGATTTTCCAAAATTGGAAACAGATCCAACTTAATAAAGCTTTGTATTTTGAAGTGAATCGAACAAATCCAATAAATACTGATTTAGTTTGCCCTGAATTAATAAGACTCGAATTTAATTTTAAAATTCAATTAAATTTTGCTCTCTTTTACATATAAAGTTTCTCCACATTTATAATATTCTCTTAAGCTTTGAAACTGAAAGATGCAAATTCTTTTATAACTTCCATTTCCTAGACTCAAAAAGACACTCACCCTAAATGAAAAACACACCAATTAAAAACTAGGGAAGTAACCTTTGTTCCTCTAATGCTTCAACTGCATTAGTAAAGCAAAAAAGATGCAGTGAATGAGAGAAATCGCTGAGGGCGTTCGTTCGTCTTGGCGAGACGAATAAAATTTCCTCGCCGCTTTCTGTGTCCTTCTTTCGTATGACTACTTCCGTTGAAGAAGTACTTGAAGAAGGAGTTGAAATTTTACGAGAAAATCGAATAAAATCCGGGTGCGCACATCCGAACCTCGAATAAACGAAACTTCGCGCAATTTGTTCTTTCCTCCTTAATTTCCCCAAACTTTTCCAAAACTTTTGTATTTCTTGTTTTTTTTTTTTCACTTCCGTTTGACTAGTGTTGAACATGAAGTTTAACTACGAAAGTTGAACTCGAGGTTGGATTCAATTTATTTATTCAAGTTGGACAAATGATTGAGGAAAGCAACTTTAATAAATAATCAAGTAAAAATTAGGAGATTTGATACCTTTCTTCGAATAAATTGATTATTTGTGAATTAATAGAAAATAAGGTATCCAATTTATTTATTGGAAATTGATTTATTTCAGGGCATCAGTCAGAGGACGACGGATATATGAGTATGAATGGACGGAAAGCAAAGATGGCTTTGGTAGCACTACGTCCGGTTCCAGATTGTCCTGAACCACAGGATTCGGCAGGTGTTACCGCCCCGGAGTTTCCTCCGCCACCGGAAGAGGCTGAACGCATTATCTCTACGCTTCTCCCCATGTAAGTAAATTCGCAAATTTCTAATCAAATCCCTATTTGAATTAGTTAAATTTTATTAATTAATAGTAGTTTTTTTAATAGATTTTTTTTAATAAGATTAAAATGCTACAAGTGGGATATTGTGTCTAAAGAATGAGTAAAATTTTATGAGGTATAGATAAAAAGTTACATTTTGAGGCAGGCTCTGCATTTTTTCATTTTAACTTTTAATTTTGTATCATTAAGAATTGTCAATAATTAATAAAATCCAATAAGGTCAAGACACTAAATCACCCTCTTCTCATAATGACACGTATAAAAGGTTCTTCAACTTTTCTGCTAGCTTGATATAAAACAAGTTTAATCTACTCTCATTAAAATAGAGAACGCATATTAAAATACCATTATGAAAATCGTCAAAAGGTATCATAATATAAATCTCAAGTGGTTATTAAAATGCAAAGCTTCATTAAACGCGAAAATATTGAGAAACTCTACTGGTATAATTTCTTTAAAAAATATAAAAAATAAATAAAAAATTGTTACGTGTAGAAAACTGATATTGAATAATTCATAGTTATTTACATTTTGATTAATTTTTTCCAACTTTACGTGCCATTAAATACCTATCTTGGATGCGGTATTAAAATGAGAAAGCTTATTTTTACCCTGTTGCATAAACACGTCTAATTCCGACCTTTAACGAGATTTTCGAACCTTGGAGTGAGTTCGACATTTACGTCGATGATTTGGTTTACGAGTCTTCTCCAACGACTTTTTCCAGACGGATGAATAGAATGGGAAGGAGGCAGTAACTGATGGGAGACTTGCTTGCAAGGGCGCTTTGAGAGTGAAAGCGATGAAGGATTCAACGACTTCCCAAAGGAAGGACGAATAAAAAAATCATATCTCAATCCTCGAGGCCAAATATTGGAGGATCAGAGAGAGAGAAGATTTCTCACGAATTTATGCGAAGCGATTATGCATATTTCATCATAAACTTCACCACCAAATCCACTAAATAAAAATTGAAATGAAGACAAAAAATTTGAATTAGATTTAATTAAAAATGGTTTCTCAAATGTGTAAAGAGACAAATAAATCTTATCGACTAGAATTTTTCGATCGCCATTCGAGTTTAGTAAAGTTTAAATCAAAGGTACTGACCTTGAAAAATTTAAAAGTCCTCTGTATTTACATTTTACGATAAAGGCTTGGAAGAAGAATGAAGGGGATTGAGAATAAATCTACTACCGTTATCGGACCTCCCAGACAATTGATTCCGTTTTCTTTCTCGATCTGAAGGGGGTGAAACTAGGAGAGAGTGAAGACCTGAAGGAAATTCGATGGAAGAGGCGGTATGGCTTAGAGAAAGTTTGATTGTTCGTAATCAGCAACCGATGCTATTTGATATCTATTGGAATCGGACAATTCAATGCCCACCTATCTCACAAATTACTTCCCGACTTTACCAGTGATTCAGATAATCAATTTTGTCTATTATCTGACATGGAAAGTAACAAAAAAGTTGAGACATATTTCAGTATATTTTGTATTAGTTGAAATTTGGAAAGCATCCAATTTTAAGATGCATTCAATTTTTTATTGTTTCCAACTTGTCAATTCCGAGGCCAATTTGAAAGTCTTCCAAAAAGATAACAAAGTTTAAAATACCACCTAGATCGATGCTTGAATTTTCTGATTTGCCTTTTTACATTTGTGAGCTGGAAATGTCTCAACAGTGGCATTTTGGAATATATAGATCTATCCTTTGTGAGTGGAGCACTTGAAACGAAAGGAGTCTTTTCTCAGCAGGCGTGAAATTCGTTCTATTCGATTGTGTGCCCGGAGGACGAGTCGGATACTCCCTAAAGAGGCTCCTTCTTCGTCGCTTTTTCTTGAGAAGTATAAAACGCAATTTGACTTCGACTTCTGAGATTCGCAGGTCCTCTTAAGACTGATTACAACCGGTCGATTGAGATCGGTAGTCGATAATGGAAGTTTTACGAACGGAGCTCTAGATCGAACAGATGCTGCCCCGACCTACATTTATTTAAATTGGCCGTCGCCTCCACCTTTTCAAGTCTTCAGGTTGACTTGAGAGTTATTATAGCAAGCAGCCTCCCAGTTTTACTCATTTTCCTATTCACTTCACTCGAAAAAATTAATCTTCTTCTCAATATGTACTCTCACAGCTAAAAATTTGTTCTATAAGACTATTTAATCTCGGCCAACACATACAAATTTTTTTATTGAAACTAAATTTTTCAGGGCGTCATAAATTTGACTAGAGAATAATTTTTTTAATATTTTGAAAGTGCTTGCGATTTTTTTTTAATTTTAAAGAATTTAAAATCATTTGAAATTCATAAGCATTCTTAAAGTTACTTAAAATCTCTTAAAATCCTGCGCAACGGCGAGTAAATTTCTGCTAGTGTTCTATAATTCAGAGCGTGCTACTAATCTGACTATAACCATGTTTATTTTTATTTTTATAGGGTTTCTCCAGGAAACTCGTCAAAAAGAAGTGCTCAACCGTCTGGTCGACGAAGTGGTCGACAGCAATGGATAGCAGCGATGGAAGAATGCAAGCGTCACGGACATGCTGTAACTACACAAACCACCCTAGTAAGTGTACTTACTTTCTTCTTCGATTTGCGCTCGTACTTTCAGAGTCTTAAGTCTCCACTCGTTTAACTGGCGCTCCACTCTAGCACCTACGTCCTACATCCGACCCAACTTGGTTAACGTCGGTACCCTGCGCTCGTAACCTTGAGAATTACCATCCAGTCTTTTTTCCAAGGAGCTTTAGAGTCTTCCAAACTTATGTTTCTGACTTTTTAGAGTTTTTCACAATTATTAGATTACGATCTGTTCGTGTGGATCCTGCTAAAAGCCATTGAACGGCCGTTTGTCTAGTTTAAAATGGATCCAAAACCAACTTTATTCGATTCGGATAAGAATTTATCATGAATTTAAATGTCTCTTGCGATATCTCCAACGCGTAAGTTATCTGACGAATCAAGCTCGCATTCTAAAAAGTGATTGACAGACGTTCGCTTTATCGGGAGAAATTCAAACGAGCCTGTAGAAATCGAGCTTGAAGCGTTGTGCTTTTTAAGCGCCGAGATTCTGAGCGTATTTTATTTCTCCATTCTTCAGTCTCCATGATAAGGAAACCGTTTAAACATTTTTTTAATGGTAGGGAAGATTGGTTTGGTTTTCGAAATTGGCAAACTTGTTGCAAACTGAATTCAAAACTTTTTCTTTTTATTAAAATCAATTCAAAACCAACCAAATAATTAGATTTTTAATATAATTTGTCTTTTTTTAGCCAAAAACTCGACATCAACGTCCATATGGGTGGGAGAACGGAAGTGTGGAACCATTTCGACTGGTTGACCCTCCAAGTCCTCCAAGCAAGTTTGCTAGTCTCCCTTACAACGGTAAAGTCTCCTTCAACTGGATTCCCCCGAGGACGAATCCTAAGGCGATCGAGAAACACCGAGAAGTCCGGCGGCGTTCTTCAGAAGAAGGTCTCGACCGGAAGTATCCGAGTCCTGAGAAAGACAGATCAATCCACCTTCGCAAACAAAGACAAAATGAAATAATGAAGTCCAGTAGTGTCGAGGATAGGCTCCTAATGAACCATAACGGCTCAGATTCGTCATCTTCCAGAAGAAGGAATAACTCCGATTCAAGTGAAGGTCGATTCTCCAGGAACTCGGAATCTGAACGTTCTTCGATTCCTCGTTCCAGTTCTGTTAGTGTTGAAAGGTTCTCCATGAGAGCAAATTGCGACTCCTCAGATTTCTCCAGGGCAAACTCCACCTCTAATGAGAGGTTTCACTCGGACTTTTCGATAGCGGTTGCCAGTGCTAGTTCGAATGATCACGACATTGACGATGTGGATATTGCAAACTCAGATCCTTTCAACATCAGAAATTTAGATTTTGTTTCTTTCTCTCTACCACGAGCTGAATCGGCCGAGAGGTTTTCTACTCAGACGTCCGATAGATGCTCGGAAGAAAGATACTCTGATAGGTTCTCGACGAGGAACTCTGACTTTTCGACGAGAAACTCGACTGATTTTAGGACCCAGTCGGAGGAAGAACACTTCTCGGACGACTCGCTTGAGGAGTTGCTTCCACCGCCGCCTGCAATTAGCAAAAGACACTCTATTGCTTGGGAAGTGTCGCTGGAAGAGGATCCCCTTTATGCACCGGGAAGCACTAAAGTTGTGGGTAGGAGACGACGAAAAAGCAGTGACATGTCGAGTGAGTAAATACTAGTTTCTAACTTCGATAAGTTGATCATTTTATTTGTAAAAACATCTATTGTGTTTGAATTTGAATTTTAAATATACTTTATAAACTTAAATAATAATTTCCAGGTGTTGGTTCAGCATCCAAACTTCGAGACTTTGACGACTGGCAAGACCCCCGGGTTTCCACAACAGACGATGACCTGATCTCTCCCTATTCGGATTCCTCAGCGACTGATCTCGATCAAATACGGCCTCAGGATTTATCGAAAAATGGAACCTACGTCATTCGAAAGGGTCGAAAGAAGGAGCGAAAGAATTTACCAAAATCTCCAACAAGAACGAAGACCCTGCCATTCGATGATCATGATGAGAATCGCCTTTCAGATACAAAGCGCTATTCCAGTACCTTTGACAACATCAAGAGTCTCCTAAAAGAGAATAGACTCGAGGGTCTCGAAAACCCCCCATCCGATTTCACACCACCAGTGCCACCGGATTTAGTCCGTGTAGTTTCCCTTCCGGCCATAAACAACGAGACAGGAAGCAGGAGCCAACTCGAAATCACCGTTGAGGAAGAAGAAAATTCCGACCTATCCGACAAGGAAAAGGGGCATCAAATTTTGAACGAACATTCTTCTCGTTTGCCTCACGATGATGTGGACGCTGGTGCTTTCCCAGAAAGGGGAAAAGAGTGCAACGGTGGCCCTACCTCAATGTCCATCTCCAAAAGTTTGGACGCTAAAATCGCCGTCAACCTCTTCCTCGAGAACATCCCGCCTAGAAAATCGTCTAACGAACGTCGTCTTGACTCGAAGATACCCCTAAATCTTCTTATCGAGGATCAGATTGTGAAGAAGGCCCTCAACGAGAATCGCCGACAGTTGGAAAAAGTCAGCGACGCGATTAAGGAAATTGAGAGCGTTAAGAACAGCGAGTCTTACATTGATAGCAAGAGGTGGAGAAATGGAGATGCTAGGTCCAGTTCGAAGAGAAACAGTTATGAGAACGATTCAGATAAGAGGATTCCGGAAAATCCCTTTGATAATCGTCCTAAAAAACAACATAGTTCTGACTCTGAGAACTCGAAGACGTCCAGCTCTGAAATCGACTTCGATCGGAGAAAAATCAATGGAAACGATGTTTTTTCTTCTGGTAGGAGACCTAGACAAAATGGAATCGAGAGTCATAATAAAAACGATCAGAAGCAGATCGAGAATGTTATCGACGCCATTCTCGAGGATTCAAAAAATCCTGACTTCCAGGTAAGAAATCGTTTTTAGAGTAAAAATATATTTTAGAAAGAATTTAAATATTTTGTTCAATATGAATAGATGTTTATCAGAAATAAAACTTAGAAGATATTATCATCATTTAAGATTATTCTAACATTATTTAACAGAGTTCTCACATTAATTCAAAGCTCTAAAATATAATTGTTTATGAAGTACATATTTGAAATCATCCTTGGAAACTTCTGTATGTATAAATGATGATTATTCGTCTGGAGCATATTTTCCACCTAGCATCCCTTTTACAATGCCCATTACGCAAACGTTCACTGAACGCTTCACTAACAATTCCTTTCCTAAAATCGATATTGCACCTGGAAATTCTTGCTGATATTGATACTGACTCTCATAATTTTTAATGCATTCACCGTGGAGAAATGATGCAATAAAACTATGTGTTTCCACTGCTATAAATTCAAAACAGCCGTAAGATACTATACTGGATTTATTTTATTAATTTATTATTTTCTTTGAGAAAAGTAAGCTTTGGAAATTCGATGAAAAATGTTTTATTTTTTTGACTGGCAATTTCCATTTTGAAAATTGCTTTTCAAAGAAAATATTATTTTTGATTGACACGGAGTACATTATTTTGTTATTTCGCAGGTTAGCGTCGAGGTTCTCGAATTTCCACCTCTGCCACCTTCGCCAGTAGAAGAAGCTGACGAGGAAAGTTCTGACGTCGGCAACAGTGCTGTGATCTCAACGAAATCCAAAACTCACAGTAATCGAACGGTTGAATATAGACCGCGAGTTCCTCCTCATCGTGGCCTTAGTTCCGAATCCAGGGATCATCAAAATTCTCTAAACACAAGGTCCATGGATGCCGGATATTCTAGAAGCCGACGAACACCCACTGCTAGTAATTCGAGACGGGAGGTGAGAATTAGTAACCTTTTTTTAATTATCTAGCTATTTAAAGTTTATTAAATTTATAAATACTTAAGAACTTTAATTTTGAGCTATTTTATCCTTAATTGAAATACGATTTTAATTATTGATGACCTTGACATTCATGAAATGATTCTAAGCATTATGTGCGTGAATAATATTAAGTCCACATAAATTCTTGAAATTTGAAATTTTAGTAGAATTCTAATATTATCACTATATTATTAAATTTCTATTTAAAACTAACAATAAGAGGATTTGTATTTCACGATTCGATAAAGGAAATAGATTTTCCAATTTCTCATAATACGACTTGTGAGATTTATCTCGCAATCTAATGAAACTGGAATCTATATCCAGAGAAAAATCGGGATAAAATTTGTCATTTAAAATATCATCTCATAAAGAACAGAAATTAGATTTTTTTATTTCAATATGACCATTTTACTGTTTATAAAATTCTTTTTTTTGCTTCTTATTGACCAATTGTTTGTCAATTCTACTCTACCCTCTCGAAATGAAATAAGAAATTCTAGAACGGATTTAGTTCGAAGGTAACGACGTCGTTTGAATTAGGATCACCTTCCGGTCTTCGTGAGGGGAATACATAACACATGGAAAAGTGCGTAGTAGCCGAGTGGTATATTTTATTTATTAGACTTACGGAAAGGTCCTCTGGACCTTTGTCCGCCCCTTTTATACAACCCTTGCGAACCTTACCTTTTGAAACAATATGCTACGAACTACATACATCCTACAAGTAACACGCTACAATGCACGATGATACAACAGCTCTTGCCTTGGCAAAAAGAGACAATGGAAGTTCAGAGATGAAGAGAAAGATACGTAGACACGCGACGTAGGTATTTACTTTCTTTTCCTTTCTTTCGTTTTCGGAGGATGGATGTTTGCTTCGCAACCGACGCTTTTTAGTCGCGTTACTTTTTCCTGCATCTCTGCAGAGCTTCCATTTTACCAGAGACCGAAGATATTCACTGCTCCTTCTTTATCTGAGACTTTGGAGCTGACAGTAAAAGATGAAGAGAGTACCATCTTATTTTCTGAAATCTTCTTTCAAATCCAACTCGATTACCCGCATTCAACCATATTTTGAAATATTCAAGAAATTCGAAAGTTTTACAATTTAGTTTAGAGATCCCTCCGTTTTCACTTGGGATTTTTTGACGCAATTTCCGTCGTTCGGAAGTGGTCCTCTTAATAATTTTTGATACGATCCACCGGTGATTGATTTTCCCCCGTTCTTTTCCCCCTTATTCTTCATCCATGGAATTTCCTTGTCAATCAATTATGTTTCTGGTTCTTGAAAAATAAACTTCTCAATGAGAGAGAGACATCTTCCTATTTTTTTCTTTCTCCCTCCTAAAAAAGGGTCTTTGCAACGACATAAAGAACAAACTTTCAAGTTTGATGTCTTTCTAGTATTCTTTCGACGATTTGCAATACGCGCGGTAATTTTCCTTGAACCGCCAACGTCGTACTTTATTTACGATCTAGAAAACTCGAACTGGGCGAAGCAATTCGAGAGGAACTTACAATACGAGAATATCCGCGTAAATGTCGTCGCAGAAAGGCTACGGTACAAGAGAGACTTGAAACTCTGTCGCTTCGACGAAGTTCATGAGATATAAAAGCTTAGTTGGTTCTTTCTGAAGTAAAGTAAGATTCGCCCATCAAGAAGAATCCGTTTCCCGGATGTCATATTGCTGGTCTTTTTTACTAGAGTGAGTTTAAGGCGTTGGACAGCCAAGTTTTATAAGTGAAGGTGACTTTATGACCATCTGCAGCAGTTTGAACCTTATCTCAACTTCTAAACTCAAAGTATTCTTTATTAGAATCTTAAAACAAGATTTCATTTTTCAGGGAGTCGACTAAAGAATATTGGAAGCCTCTAATTAAAAACTTTTCGAGGGCACCGATTCTTTCTCGGAAAATAGGATAGCATCATTTAAGATGGTCATAAGTAGCAACAGAAGTATAAGAAATGAAGCTCCATCCCTGAAAATCAGAAATCATCGCGGCGTCGCGACGACGGTTCAATTTGTCAGTGGAGTCGCATAATATTTCGTCCTTTCTTGTCAACTTTTTTTGAGACTATTTCCCCAACGCGCTAGGAAAAGTTTTAACGGGTCCTGCGGATAAAAAGACAGGTCGGGAGTCGTGCTTGAAAAAGAACTGAATAAAGGAAGTAAAAAGAAGAAAAATAGAAAAAAAGGAGCGTAGAAAAAGAAGAGGACGTTGGAAGGGGTATAGAGTTTTCATTAGGAATATTGAAGCTTTTTCACGATATTCCTGATAAGAAAACCAGTCGCTATTCCAGATTCGACTGACGTCTAGTTTAATTCCAGAACGGTCTCGACCAATAACGCATTATCATTGAAATGTCGAGTGCAAATAACACATCTTACTCTTCTTTTATATATACATCTTATTCGATTGTATAAAACGATCTAAGCATTTCCGGATTAGATTTTTTCAAATATGTATACTGCTAATTTTGAATGTTGAATGGTTCTAGAATTGTATTAAACTGTCTGAAAAATGTTTTTCTCTTCTTCTAGAGTAAAAGATAGCAGATTTTTTTCTTGGACTTAAAAGAGATACAGTCATCCGTAATATATTTGTAGCAGTTCTTTGTTTTCCTGAAAAAAGTTCAACTCGTCCTTGTTTTTTAATTACAACAACCGATTCGGAGTCAGACACTTCGGTACAGCAACTAGCGCAATAAAAGTTACAGCAAGATAAAATAGAAGTCGTTCCAATGTGATAATAATGATTTATGACGCAATAATTATCCGCTTCGTGGACCAAGAGCGCTTCCCACCTGCTTTATCGTCAAACCTCCTTTTTTTTTACAGTCTAGAGGACTCAACGCAATTTCGTTGAAAGCAGAGCTAGACTAGATAGGAAAATACAAACCATTTCTGGCACTGGTCTAAAATTATTACCCCAGATTCGTAAAGCCATCAGGATAACAAGATAGGAAGTTCAGAATTCCGTTTTTGGTTCCTTTAAGGAATCCTGAATTATCGTCACTGCAGATACCATCCCTAGAATCGTTATTGCTCTTTATTATAATTTTAGAATTAGAGAATTTTTATTTATCTTTTCATCAGAATTTATCGAATATTTTGTTAATGAATTCTGTATTTCAGGTTCCTGTGGAAAGAAGAACTTTACCAACGGATTTGCCAGGTCCATCGCGAAGAAGACCTTTTACCAAGAGGCACTCCCCTTCGACGGAAGCTTGTTCATCGAGCGGAAGTGGTGGAGGAGTAATTGGCAACGTGGCAACGAGCTCTGGGATGCAAACGTCCTGCTCCCTTCCGGAAACCCCAGTTTTCGCTAGAGGTAGCGACATTCCTCGGACTCCTCAACATGGTGGAAATCCAACTCAACCCCGTCGGCAACCTGGATGGTACGCTCCTACCACAGCAACCACTGGGTAAGGATCTGAGGATCTGCATTTTATAAGGCATTTGACTAATTTAATTAGTCAAATTCTTACTAATTCAGATTGAGAGAGTAAAATACTCTAAATTTTAATAGCAAAGGGTTAATAACTTTCCTTAATTTATATTTGAAAATCTCAGTGATCTTTCATCAGTCAACACTTCAAAAAATAATGAGATCCTTACTAATTACTACTAATCGTATTTCAGGTATCGAAGGAATAATCCTGGACTAGAGCAGGCAATAATAGGAACCGAATTATTACGATTGGCAGGAGGTCCAAACAGAGGCTGGTATCCGACCAGGAAAGCGAATCAACCTCGACCCGCATCAATCGAACACCTGGAGCGCCTTAACAGTGCTTATGATGCGAGACTGCCTGGTGTTGGGGACCAAAGAAAGCCTTTGACTCTTCCCACCAACATCACACCCAACAAATACTTCGGCCAAAGTAAGCACAGCTCCGCCTCCAGTACACGCGAGGCGCTACGGAGGGTCACTAGCTTGCTCATCAAGAAAGGTAAGCGCCGGGATTCTTCAAAAATCACCCCGTGCAGCCTTTTTTGCTGGGGTTCAAAAACCCGACGATCCAACCACTGATATCTCTTCGAAAAATACAGTTGTGGCAATTTTAGTCTTTAGTTTCCATCTGTTAGTGACAAAACTAAGCTAAATTGTCGATTTAATAACTAGAATATGAGAAAAGCCTTCTGGAGGGATTAAGTTACCTTTTTAAAGGATAAATAATTCAATTATCTTAAAGAAATTAGTTTAAATCAGTGTATTTTTTGTTCAATTTGATACCAATTGTTGTTTCTCTTGTTTATATATTTTCTTTGATCATATTTCAAAAGGACAATCTTAGTATTTTAGACAATTTAAAATTTGCTTAACATTAAAAAATAAAAATTGTTTAATTTTAAATTGTAACACTCAAATTAGTTTTATGTATTTATACAGCTAAAGATCATAGATGGATGGAAATTGTTTCTGAAATTCGTTTATTCTGTGTACTTTCGTTAAGAATCAGAGAGTAGATTTTTAAAGAGAGAATTCATTTTTAATTCATCCTTCTATTAATAAAGTTACTTCTATTTTATTTCTACAAAAAATAAATACCTATCAATTTTATTACAATTCATTATTCGAAAATACAATATCTCAGAAAAAAATAATACCAATTTAAATATGAATTTTCTTGGTTTTTGAAATTAAATTTCGTTAATTTTTAAATAAGTGTATTCTTTGTACTGGAATTGAAAATCGAATTAACAATTTTTTATATTCAATCAATATTTGAGTTTAATTTTGAAAATGATGATTCTCGCTTTATTAATCCCGATCGTTGAGGTATTTTATCAAGTTGTCTCTAAAACGAACTTATCATTCAGTATACATAAAATTATGAAATTTTTCCTCACTATAAACGTGAGTGACCTTTCGTGGCATTTCACCACCATTTTTATTAACTTATACTGTTAGCTGGCATGAAAAATCTTCATTAGTTCAGTGTCTAGATAATTCTACTTACAACTTTGTGATTAGTAATAGTAACCAGTAATTACTCAAGTTGTTCAATGGTTTGCCTCTAATTCCAAGAATATTAATATTTATATTTAGACAATAGAACGTCCCTTTAAAAATTAAGTTCCTCTACAAATATGAAAATGAAAATCAATTTCATTTCACGGTGAGTCTAATCATACAATTATATGTCCCTAATTTCGCTTATAATCTTTTCAAATCTTAATATTTATGAATAGAAAGGTCTTATTATTCCTCGAATAATTATTTTCTCTGAAGATTGTTGAAGATTCTTCATTTATTAAGATAATATCAGAACTAAAATATAGATCTTGAAAAAAAAGATAAAGTATTTTAAAAAATAATTTATAATAAGAAATGTTTTCAAGATCTATCTTTTCATCCTTATAATATCTTAACTAGTCGAAATACAAGTTATTTAGTTTAGTATTTTTTTATTGTAATTGTTTAATACTTATTTTAATAATATGTAGCAAAGATACCTTTGTATGTAGGTATATAAGAACTTGAGAACCGCTTTCAATGTTTGCTACATTTTCTGAGAGATGGCACCATGGGTATCGTTGAGCTGACAATTTTTTACTTCCGGTAAACCACGTGCTTTTCCTGCCCCGGAACTTGGCTCTACCTGCTGGTAGTTTCTGGAAACTTTCGTCTGACTGAATTTGACCGACCTTGAATGCGTGACAGAGAACAAGGACTCGCCTACTTTACACGATGCTGAATCCGCCTCCATAGCATTTTTTCCCTAATTTTCAATTTTCATTTCAAGATACAATTTTATTACGATAAATAACAAATTAAAATCTAGAATTGTATATTTAAACTTAATGTTCAATTCAATTATACAATTGAAATTTAAGCAAATATCTTAAGGTCGTTGAACCCAAGGTCCCAAGTGTTAAACTCAAATTCCATTCTCCATTTTACTCAACGAAAAATACAAAGGGAAAAAATTCCATTTTTAATATTTGTTACATAAAATGAAAAAAATAGCATTTTTAGATTAGAACTTGGCTCCAAGACCTTTAAGTCCAAACATTTGCAACTTTTAAAATTGTATAGGTTTAATTTCGATTATCTAAAATGTAATTAATTGCTCAATTAATCACTCGATTAAATTTTTTTTTCTAAAAAATTAATCAGAAACTTTTTTAGACAGACACAGCCAGTTTTGAATAATAGTCTTCATTATGTTTACTTAATCTTAAAATTTCTTTTCATTTTGAATTCAGGATGTGATTTTTAAACTTCAAATCAATGGGACAGGGATTGGAGAGTAGTAAATACGATCCTGTTTAGACTGGAGTTCTGAAAGCGGGTTTTGGCATCGTGTAACGTGGAGGGAGGATACTCTTTTTTTTTTTTTTTTTTTCTCTCCACCGTCGTCACAGCATTGTGCCAGTTGACGAACCGGTATAATAAAGGAAAATAAATGCTGAAAATCCAGGAGAAAAATGCACAATGGCTACCAGAATTGGATAGAGGTGCTTCTTTGAAAGTTTCGTGGGGCACGAGTGTGTCGTGGCCCCGTCTGCGGGCCACGAGACTCGCGGGGTTCCCGTTATCGATTTACTCGAAGAACGATGTTCGTACAAATCCTCCCTCTTTTGAATTTTCGTCACTATTCCAAGAATTCCTTACAGTTCTCTACACCTGCTTCAAAGAAAACACGTGTCCTTAATTTTTCTCTTTCAATTTGACATAATTAAATCTTACTAATTTTATTAATATGTAAAAGTTCCTTACTAATTCATATTGTGCGAATAAGCTACTAAATGAATCAGTAGGAACTTTAAGTCCTCTAATATCATTTAAAATTCGAAAATCTCTTTCATTTTAAAGTTTCGTCCTAGACTTCTATACCTCGTTTCAAATTATTTTCTCGATTAATCATTAGTAGTTAAGGGCGTTGGACCCAAGTGTTAAGCTCCAAATTCCATTCTCCGTTTTACTCAACGAAAATTATATATAAATATTTTTTCGCTCTGTAGCGCTAATCTTTTTTTAAATATAAGACTGCATACAGAGCGAAAAAATATTTAATTTTTATGCTTTTTTCATAAAACGAAGAATTCAAAATCTAACGTTAAAATTGAATATTTTCATTTTACTTAAAAACTATTTGAATTAAATAAATTTTGGCTCTGTACGAATAATTTTAATTAAAAATTGATTAATTCTACAGAAGGAAAAAGTTTCAAATTTAATATTTGTTGAGTAAAATGAAGAAATCGAATATTTAGATTACAACTTGGATCCAACACCCTTAATAAATATTTGGTATTATTGACTGACTATTTATTGAACCTTTAAATTTCAAATTAAAAATGGAAAAAAATAATCTTATTCTTACAAAATACAGGAAGAAATTTGACCTCGTAAAAATGAAAACAGATTGCGGAAGTGCATTCGTTTAACAAAAAATTTTTCTCGCCTTAGATCAATTGTCTTTTTTAATTGTTTAAAACGAGAATTTGCAAACAGAGGCATTGTTTTTGAACATGTACAAGGAGCAATACAGCAAAAACAGTTCACCATGCGTTATCAGTCATGTATTTATAGGACTTAATATCAACACGTTCGCGAACGGTTTTTCATTATCACAATTGAGACAGACAAGCATTTTTTATTGTTCGCAAATAATTGGATTCGCAATTTTATTTTTTAAATAATGAATAAGGACTTGTGAATTTTTTTCGGCACCAACTATAGCAATAATATTTCACACAAAGAGTCTTTTATTTAACATACTTCATATCCTTAAAAAGTGAAAAACCTTAATGAGGGCTAAATTGCTACCGGTTTTCCTCAACAAAATACACATTACGGAGCCTCTAGACTACTCTAAAAATTTTTCCCCGATAAAACCGGCTTTTAGTAAAAGATAGCTGAAGTCATAAATTTTATTTTTCCTTTGGATTTCTTCATGCTGCATGCAACAGATTCAGAAAAATTCAATTAAATTTTTTATTGTTCTCTATCTATTCTTCGTTTATTTTGTAGAAATGTAGTTTATATTATAGAGTTTTAAAGCATTGATAGTAAAATTGTTTTTTAAGGCGGTTTATATCTGCCGACCTTGACACGTTTTCACGTTATGAGGCCGTCTGAAATGTTTAAAATTCTGAAAATGAATCTACAACAAGTGGCAGGGTTGGAGCTGACTCAGGTAGATTTCTCAAGGGGATGATTCATTAATTTCATTCTTGAGCGTCCAGTGCATTTTGAATCTTTAATCAGATCTCGACGTGAAATAAAATTAGTCCCTTGTCTAGAAAAAGATGTTCATTTTAGATTTGGAAAAGTCAGAATCTAAAAAAAGTTAATTAGTAATTTGTGAAGACTCAAGGAGAAAGATTATTTTTATCAGGTTACTAATTAGTGTCATTACCAAGCTATAATTTTAGAAGTAACTTGTATTGAATAGAATACAATAATTTAGGCTTCTTCGATAATTTATGCTTGTAATTATTTTTTAAAATCTCATATTTAAATATCTTTATCTTCAGTAATTTAATTTTAGTCTCAAAAACAATCCTTTCATAAAAACTTTGTCCATAAACTAGAAAACCTCGACTATTTAAATACTTTAAACGTCAACACTGATTCCCTAATAATAAATTCCCCAGCACAAGAGCAACTTTATATTCACTTTTCCTCACGCCTACAATAGAATCAAAAGCAATGTCCGGCTTTTGATTCTGTGCTGCTTTTGAAAAGTCCCCTTTTCTCACAATCACACACAAACACACATACACACGTCCCTCCTCGATTCATGAGAAACTCAGAAAAAAAAGTAGGGGATAGGAGAAATGTTTTTCGGTCGTATAGTAGATATAATTGAGGGGTGGTTGTTCTCTCCTGTTGCGGGGGTGGATCGGTGGATTTCATTGAAGGAAGAGAAGGGGTTTAAAACCGAGTGGGGGAAACAAGCAGCATTCGTTGGGAGCCTAGAAATGGGGTTGAAAGTCGTGGTGGGGAGAAGTCTGGATTCCTCCTTAAAGTGGAGGTTGTCAAGTGGTGTTTGAGGGCTCAAAGGGTTGGGTGGGGGTCGGTTACTCAAATATAGTTTTGACCAGGTAGCATTACCTGATAATATTCCTCCTAGAATTTATTTTTTCATTAAAAAGTAAAAATAGTATGGATATTTGTGAGCTTCATTGAAAAAAAGTTAACTTGCTTCTGTTTTATAGAAATTCATTATTTTGGAATTCCGAACATTTTCCCAGTTTTAAAAAAATGCTTCTAATTATTAAAATTTTGAGACTAAAACGTTCTAATTAAAAAAAAAACTTTACTTCCTGTCACAATTTTTACTTTTTGAAAAAGATAATATATAGTGGACCTTAATAGGGATATTTTCGAATTTCTTTACTCCCAAGGGCTCAAATCCTTCCAAATTGATTTAAAAAAATAATAACATGGGAAAAATTCCATTTGTTTTTTAGAATTTTATAACTCAGCGACAAATGTATCAATAGCAATAATTCGCTTCATGTTTTATTGTAAATTTGACGTTCTACAAAAAAGGTCTCTTATGATTTTTCGCTAAATCTATTGGCTTAAGAGTCATTCCAGTTCAAATTTTAATTATTATACAATTATTAATATTATCAAGTTTTCGTTGTGAAATTTTTATTTATGATAAAAAAAAAGCAAATACAATGTTATTCTTTGAATTGAGATTAATATCTGTGATTTTTCAATTAATAAAACAGATATTTTTCTGATATTCAAGATAAAAAAATGAAAATACAGGTGAAATATGATACCTGGGAGCAAAAAAATTTGAAAATATCCCTATTAAGGACCACCCTAGTGGACAGACGTAAAGAACGTGAACACGGAAGTCTGTGCAATATTATTTTTTTTAAAAAATACAAATTATAGGAAAAAAACGGGTTTATTTAAATTTGCTCAAATGGTAATTGCCACATGCCCTTAACCCACGTGTAGGATATCCCTAACCCATTTTACGCGGGGGTAAAATTGTGATAAACGGGCAGGAGTGCAGCGTGTCAGAAAGTTCTGCCGCAAGAGAATTCCCCATTTGAGAATAGGAATGAAAACTTTTTTTTTATTTGAAAATATTCATTGTGGATTGTGGAATGTACTGTAAATGGAATGTATCCTGAAATTCGGTCGATATTGTCTTCGGACATGAGAAGTGCCAACAAAAGAACTGAGGAGGCTTCCACGGTGCATTTAATAGAACTCAAGAGGTGTGTGAATGCGAGTGATATCAGATATTTCCCAGTCTATAGTCTATACACCTATTGGTTCGTCCACGAATGGAGTTCATTCGGGAAAGCGTTCCTAGACACTTCTCAGGGGGTGGTTTCGTTGGGGAGGGTCGGTAGACGAGCCAGCAGACGGGAGTAACGATTGCCCCAACCCCACCCGCTCGGGTCGTCAGCCAGTCACCGGGTGATTCAACCCCGTGCTCGAAATTCTCTAGAAATCGAAATTTTTGGCTCACTGGTCGTTTATCAAATTTTGAATACTTAATTTGTCAAAAAAATTCAACGTATCAATAAATTTTCGCACTCTTACACAAAATAGTATTGAAAGTAGAAATTTTTGTTCATTTTATGATTTTATTTTAATTTATAGTCTACTGCATTGGATTTAATGTAACAATTCCGTCAGAATTTATTTTCACACTTTCGAGCTCTCTCGCGAATTAAATCCATTGATTACAAGCGAGAACGTGTCGCTCTTGTGCAAATGTGAAAAACTATCTGATCGCACGTTGCAATTCATGAGACTGCGGGGCTTTGTTAGTTCCAGTCTTGTTTCTAGACAATCTGTCGAATACTCGCAACTTTTTACTCCGTAAAAGTCAGATTCATTGGGAAAATTCACACCGTTATAATTCCACAAATTAGATAATCAGGAAAATTAAAATTCTCGACTTTTGCGATGTTGCAAAAATTATAAAGAATATAATCCCAGGCACTTTAATATCTCATTGTACTCAAGGCTTTTCGCTTTTTAACATCAGTTACTGTCCGCTGCTCTTTCTTTTGAAGGAGAAAGAAAGCAGAGTAAAATAATGTGTACCCGCCTTTGATCTTTACCTTCTGCCTACCTGCAATTAACCTGTGTGCAGAATTTTACCTTTACATACTAAAAAAAATACTCCATAGCTTGAATTCTCTGTTTTCAAATTCTTAATCACAATAGACAGATTTTACATAACATTTAAAATATCTCTTGATGTAAAGTATTTTTTTGAGTTATGATGTTGTGAAGAGCAGCGTTAATAGTACATTGTTAACTTTTTATTTGAAAATTGATTTCATAGCCCGCACTGAGAAAAATGTTTGGTGCGGACAACAAAAAATTTTGTTGCTATAGAAGCAACAAAGATTTTTGGTTGTGCCAACCAATTTTTTGTTGAACCAACCAAAGTTTTGTTAATTCAATAGCAACAAAAAGTTTTGTTGTCCACACCAAACATTTTTCTCAGTGCGTAGTTATTTCTGTACTCAGTATTTTCTATCTTAGAGACGTCATCGAATTCTGATAAAATGCTTATTTTGTCAACGTTATCATGTTTTTTAACAATCAGATTAAGGTCAACGAAACAAATGTCATACTTGTTTTCTTTAATTTTTTAAATATGACTTCACATATTTAGAATGAGAGAAGTCCTTTTCTTTTTGGGACACGCCCCGAGGGACTTAAATGAAACACTAAAGCCTCGTTTAATCGATAAGTCTTATACATACTTGAAATTATACATCCCTAAATGGGAATTCTTCAAATTAACTCTACTTTTTAGCCCTTTGTTCCACTCTTGGTTCCAGAAGTCTCGAAAATGTTATTTAATTTAATTTATTTCAGTTCTTACGAAACAAAGAATAGCCTCCATATCAATTATAGTTTCAATAGCCTCAAGATCTCAAGAATTTTGTTGAATATAATTTTAATTCTGATTGTGCTTCTTAGAATCATGAATTTCACCGAGTATAAGTTACGTTTGCGAAATCTGAGACTGAAGTAGTCTTGCATTTTTTTCGCGACAGGTTTATGGATACAAACGATAAGAGTTTGATTAAATATCTTATCAAGTTATCCTTTTGAACTCCTTGAGATTTCTTATTATGTACATTCAAAAGAATTAAGAATTTTAGCTATACAAAAGTAAAAAAAGTAAAACAGGAAAAGGAGAGAATTGGTCAATTGTAAATTATATAATTTGTTGAAACTTGTTTGGAATGAAAGTAAAAGTATGTACTTGTAGTTTATGTCAAGTAGTTTATCAAGAATTTATTAGCATAAGTACAAGTGTAGAATGTTTAATGATAAATCGCACTTTCGCTTAGAAAAAGTGCATCTTATAATAGAAAGTTCATCAGCTCGCGTATAATTAACAATAATGTGAGAATCCTAAAATTCTATTAAACATTTTGATCACTCAGTTTTTTTATATAAAAACTACCAGTTTTTGGTCTCCTGATAAAGAAAATTCATATTAAAGAGTGAAAAATGGACAGCTTTTCGGGAAAAACTGCTCAAAGTTCGATTTTTAAGCTGCAAAGGAAAGAACCACCGACACTCAACTTTTCATTTTTTCACTCTTTAACATGGATTTTCGTGATCAGATCAAAAATTATAAAATATCTCAGTTTGGCAAAATTTCGCCAGGACCTTTTTTCAATTTACTTTGTGTGGAGTCCGAAGAAAAAATATTCCATAAAATTCTGTTAATAAGGCTCCTTTTATTTTTTAAAGAAGAAATAATTTGTTTGAATTGAAAAAGAAAAGGAAGAGTGAAATGACAGAATTTTTTTGATGAACTTATCAATTTGCCATTTTTCTTAATCACTCCTAATAGAAGTGAGAGTTCAAGTAAAACCTTGGTTTGTCACTTGATAGGCATTTAATACAAAAGGATACTTTTCAATGAAATGAGTTCAATAGTTCGAAGGGATACTTTTTACCGGTTATAGCCGGCTCCCTTACTTCAAGAGGCCATAGAAATCACTTCCCTTGACTTACTGATCGTTCGAGAGTAATTTGTCAATTGCTCGCTTTGCTTCGAGCATTAGTAAATCCTACTAATCCAAAAAGAAAGAATTTTAATTATTCTCAAAATAATTTTTTATTTTTGTAGAACCGAAGTGTTTTATTGAAGAGTTTTGGAATAAATGATCTTTAATAATTAGTTTTCTGGATTTTAATTTCTACATAGACGGTGCTGTCAGAAAAAAGAACAGCTGTCATTCGAAACACTAGAAGAACTAATTTTCTCGTATTTATAGATTGAACCTCTGCTGTGGTAGACTGAGGGAGTCAATTCTCATTATAAATATCATCTGTTTGGAAATTTTTAACTACTTTTCAAATTTAGGATGCTTCATACTCTTCATTATGGAAGTTTTAATAATATTCTATCGTTTTCCTTTTAATTTCCTTTTAATTAAATAAGCACTTTCACATTATTATTATATTTCCGAGATAATGAAAGAAACCTAATTATAATTTCTCTCCTGTATTTTATTCCGAAACAAGCAATTTTACACTCAGAAAAAATGTTTGTTTGAATCAAATAAATTTTATTTAATTCAAAGATATTTTTTAGTTGGCTCTCAGGCAAATATACGTTTATTTAATTTAAACAAACTTTTTTTCTGGGTGTATGAGGGTTTTGAATCCAATTCATATGACCCTTAAATTAAGCTAGGAAATTTTCTCGAAATGAGTAGTCAAAAATACAAATGTCTAGTAAGAGAGAATATTCATTTTATGATTAAATTACTGAAGTGATAATTTTGTTTTTTGTTTTAGTAAAAGGAATTTATAAAAAGAAGATACGATACTGGTATTTTCGCACATTATAAAGACCGAGAGTTTGACTCATGGAACTGAGGTTGAATGACAGCCTGCAACATTGACGTTGTCGGTGGAGTTTTATACGTATATAGAGATATATTGCAAATTGCGATGCACACATGCATATTCACCCATCAATTTCCGGTCATTATAATGATGATATGTAGGTGTTCGTAACGAAGACGTCATCGTCATTCTACACGCGTATCAATATCATTTCTGACACGTCACAATTCATAGTAAAACGTCTGACGTGTTCATCAAATAGTTAACTTATTTTTAATAATTTTGCTATGAAAGATTCCTATTTATAAATGATTTTAAAACTGAAATCCCGAGTATTTTAAAATTGATTTATAGTTTTCATTCTGATTGATTTTAAATATTTAAGTTTGTAAGATTAGCTTTAAGAAAAGCTTAATTTAAATTAATTCAATTTTATTAGACTTGTGATTAAGACGTTTAAAAATTTTTGTAACTTTGAAACGAGAAGTTATTCAAGAGACTTAAAACTGCTTTTCTTTAAACTTTGAGGAACAACAAGAGAATCTAAATTTAGTCTCTGAAAAAGTGATTTTTGAGGTCAGATTTTGTTTCAAAGTAATTATAAAAATGAAAACGAGTATGATTTAATTTACAGAACATAGATACAAAAAAAGATAAGGAAATTTCATCCTTGGCGCACGACTCAGGGTTTATGCACCTCGGTGCTCTTCTCCTTGTCCATGATCTTATTGATTTATATTCAGAGGCCGAGCAACTACCCTCAGCTGCCGACATTGCCCTCGACCACTCTCACTCTTTTAGAACTCCACCATCTCTATTAAACTTTATTTTTTATCGTCTCTTTTCTAATTAAATTGTTTTCACTCTCAAATTTTTAAAATGAAAGTTGATTCGTTTATTAATATTAATTTTGCATCCGACAATGGATTTGGAATTTAAATTTGAGATATAATTTAATTAATTACCTAAAATGTCATTTTAATATTTATTCCAATTAATATTTCAGCAGATTTTAAAAGACTTTTTAAAAAGATTTTTTAAAAAGATTTTTTAGAAAGATTTAAAAGAAACTCGAAAAGATTCAAGTTATTTCTAAAGTTTATATGATTTTCTTCCTCTGCTTTTGAATGAGTGATAAAATTGATGGCATCGAAAATTAGAGTGAAAAACTTGTAATATCACTTCCCCCTTTTAATATCTTAAGTTAATCACAGAGTGGTGAAGGAGTAAAAGAGAAGACTAATGGCACTTGGTGGCTCTTGACTCTCTCGAAGAGTAATTGATTTCACTATATACTATATATACGTATATATACATATATGAATCTTGATTGTGTAAGTAATTTAAGCAGTAATGTAGGGAAATGGGTAGACCGGTCTTAGAACAGGTAATTACTGGCCTCATGTTACTTTTGTTTCTGGTTGGTTATCTTCTTCACTTCTCCGCACTCTGCTCTGCTAAGTAATGCACTCGTCCACACTAGTGTAAATGCATTTCAAAGAAAGTGCAAAGGAAAAATCTCTCCGGAATTCCTCAGAATCCGACAAAATTCCTCCTTCATAAGAATCATAAGCAGAGAAATCTCAGTGGACTTCCACATTTTTGATATCTTGATTCCTTCAAAGATTTCTTGAAATTTTAAAATATTAGACAGTATATTTATTTACTAAATTATAAATATTTGTTGTGAATTTATTACACCCTGAGAAAAAGTTTGTTTAAATCAAATAAACGTTGGCTCTGAAGCAAATATACACTGAGAAAAATGTTTAGTCGGGACAACAATTCTTTTTGTTGCTATAGAAGCAACAAAAATTGTTTGGTAGTTTGTTGAACCAAGAAAATTCATTTGAACCAACAAAATCTCAGTTTTGGTTGAAATAACAAAACTTTGGTTGGTTCAACAAAAAATTGGTTGGCACAACCAAAAATCTTTGTTGCTTCTATAGCAACAAAATTTTTCTCAGTGTACGTTTATTTGATTTAAACAAACTTTTTCTCTGGGTGTAGACAACGAAAAATCAACATATCGATTTCTCTTGATGGAATAGAAAATTAATTATTGTCTTAAATTAATATTCTTTTTGCTCAATTTTCATGGATTTTATTTTTATTTCACGAAGTCGCAAGTACGTACTGAGAGATTACGCTGAAGTCCGCAGAACACGTACATGAATATATCGACGTTTTGTGGAGTTGGTTGAGTTTCATGTGTCTCGATAACATTTAATGGTAACAGTTTGCTCGCACTTGTGAGCAAAGGCCAGTCGAGAAATCACTATGTGTTCGCTTTTAAATGAATCTCTTTTATCGAAGGAATAACGGTAGAAACTGGTATTGAGACGAGTTGTGCTCGCGTGCCACAGTTGATCTAAGAAATGAGTCTAAAGAGTCTAAACTCGAGTCTAAAACTAGACTCTGAAACACTCGTGTAAAACGAGATAGATTCTCGAATTCTCGATATTCTTTAGACGGATTTAAAAATAATAAATAAAAAGAAATACAGTTTTTGGAATTTGAATCTTTTTCATATGTCGTCTCCTTCTGAAAAATAAATTTATTATTCTTTATATGCCGAGTCTTCTTTTTCTATTAACTGAAAGAACTCAAGGGATCCCTTGAGTTCTTTCAGTCCAAGTTCCTTCGTTTCTTCGTATAGGTCTTCTTTTCTTCATTAAGTTTAGTTTAAAGGAGAAAAAGTGTGTCTTCCATATGCTCAGCAGGTGTAATCACAGACGAGTAGAAATCCTGTTATAATTATTTATTCAGAATCGGAAATTAAAATTTATATCTAGTTCAATTGGATTTATAATGCTATTGCAATTATAAGGAGTTATTTAATTCTTCGAATTAAAAATTGATACTAGAAAGCCTTTAAATTATAAACTTCAAATGAAAAATATAATCCTGAGTCAACCTCGGAATTAAATCCTGTTTGCAGGCCGAGTTCTATCTTTTTTTCTTGTTTTGTAATACATTTTTTTAATAAAATGATACTTAAGGACGATGTCTCGATGCAAGCATACGATAAGTTATCAACTGCCTTATTTTCCTGCCCTAAAGATCGAACTCCATTTTATTCTGCTATCGATTGTAGTAGGTGTGCTTCATTTCCTCCTGCTGAGATTACTTTCTTAGAAGTTAGAGTGACAGCCTCGCTATCATTGTTGTGACACTAGTGAATGATAAATGGTATGCTTTGCATATACATATACATATTTCCCTATATAATCGGTCTTCTACCTTAGATGTCAATTATTATTATCATTCTTAAAATATATGTCTTTTCCTTCCTTTTTAAAAATTGTAAATCAGTTTTGAGTATTTTAGAAATTCCCTACTCTGAAATTTTTAATTGCTAGAATGTCATGCGAGCAGATATATTTCCAAATATCTCACATGATTTCAATACCCAGAGAAAAAGTTTGTTTAAATCAAATAAACGTATAATATTTGCCTCAGAGCCAACTAAAAAATATCTTTGAATTAAATAAAATTTATTTGATTCAAAGAAATTTTCTTTTTAATTCAAAGAAAAAATATCTTTGAATCAAATAAATTTTATTTGATTTAAACAAACTTTTTCTCTGGGTGATGGGATTTTAACAAATTTTAGAGAATTTCAAGATTTCAAATTCGATTTCTTCATTTTACTCAACAAATATCAAATTTGGAATTTTTTCCCTTTGTAGAATTAATCAACTTTTAACTAGAATTATGAGTACAGAGCGAGAAAATATCTAATTCAAATATTTTTTAAATAAAACGAAAATATTGAATTTTGAAGTTAAATTTTGAATTCCTTGTTTTATGCAAAAATTCTCTAAATTCAATATTTTTTCGCTCTGTACGCAGTTTTATATTTGAAAAAAGATTAGCGCTACAGAGTGAAAAAATATGTATCTATAATTTTCGTTGAGTAAAATGAAGAATGGAATTTTAAGATTAACACTTGGATCCAACGCCCTTAAAAAACATTTTTTATGTTTTGAAATTACCTGAAAATCTTGAGAATCTATTTTCGATATAATCACTACCTCTTTTTTTCCATATGTTATGTGGCTTTGCTCTAAATTGTTGCTCAATAAAATGTCCAATACTTTTAATTCATTTATAAGCTTTCAAATTAAATTTTTTATTATATTCTCTCGGTGCTTTTTTGTATTTCTTTTACAAAACTCATCTTATCTTTGTTTCACAGATCTCTTGCCTATCAACAGTTTCCGGGTAACTGATACAGATACTCTTACTCATTGCTCGACAGAGTTATTTTACTGGAAACCACTATGCATGAAAACCGCAATAGAACTTGCGTTCGCTTACATTCGTCCTCACCTAATAAGCATGCTTCTGTGAAATGAGAGAAATAAATAATTCAGCGACTGCTCTGATAAATACGTCTTGTGACACTTTTTCAAGATTCAAATTTAAAAATATGATTATAATGACAAATGATTAAATTTATTTGTCAGTATGAAGCTTATTTTACTTTTTAAAAATGTTTTCTATAAAAAGCACTTGAGATTTGAAACTAAGCTGAATCAATAATTTATACTCCACTGTGATTGTTTTAGTTTTAGGGCTGATTTATATTTTTATCATCTTCATGTTCTTCATTTCTCGATGTCCATTTTTATTCACCGTGAATGTTTTATCTTAGAATATTAGGAAGACAGAAAGTGTTTTTTTCTAAAATCAAAAATTTTATCTTGTTTCAGGGGGTGGAAGTAAAGACGGAAAAGGAGGAAAGGATAATGTTTCACCTTCTGGTCCATATCCAGGTAAGTCATTCAGAATCTGAAGGAAAATGTTTTGTGTACAAAATTATGAAAGCGTATAAATTCCAGTCGTCTAATTTTAAACGAACCATATTTTAAAGTAAAATATTTGTGAAGCTTCCAAAAATTTAAAGCTTTGAAATCCAAAGCTTGTAGTAAGTGTAGTAGAAAACTCCTTCTTTTGGAAAGATTCCAATTTTTAAAGACTTACATTTTCTACAATCTTCTGAATTTGTTAAAATTTTCTTAATTTTTATGAAATTTGAAAACACTTTTTGATCCGTTTTTAATTTTCTTGCGGTTTGGTTTTGGGTGACTTAACATGAAAGGGACAACATGGATTATCTATTTTTAAGCTGTGCCAGCTTTACGTCAACGGCAATAAGAAATCGTGGAAATATTGTCGCCCCAAACGACCACCGAAAATAAACTGGACTATCTCACGCATAGGCCCACTGCATCTCGAATAGTCTGGGAAAGCATTTTGTAAAATATTTTTGTTTGTATTTTGAAAAAAATTCGTGACTTTATTGAATAAATTCAGATTAAAACATTTGCGTGCGAAAAGTATTGATTAACTTAAGTTAATCAAGGATTAAAATTTAATCGCAGTTGGTGGAATCGACCCTGAATATTAGATCTGAAAGATAATAAATTTATTAAATTGGAATGGAAATCTCTTCTCCGGCTTGGAAATAAAGTTAAAGTCGAGGATAAATTCAATTTTTTAAATTTTCTTTGATTTTATTTTGTGACAATCTTAAAATGATCTCTATTCGTCAAATATTTTTTGTAAAAGGGTGAGCAACTGAATGTCCATGACACGGTGCTCTTCCTAACTGAACATCTGCAGATTATTCTGAGATCTAATGCTCTTTGTGTTCTCTATTGGAAAACATGTGCAACTCAAGGACGCAAACCTCTAATCCTTCGGCCCCTAAGACAAACTTCGAAAAATGTATTACTTTAAAAAAAATCTCTAATTTCTAATGCTTGAAAACTAAAGTTGAAAATATTTTTGAAGCCTTTAATTCGTTAGTGAAAGTCAAGTTTTTAAAAATTTCCGGTCTGATTGCAAATACAACTCTCTAATTTGTTTTTTTATTTTCTAGATTTTCAACTCGGTGTGCAATAGAGAGAGATTATCGCGGACTGAACCATCTAACAAATATGTTTCTATAAATCTAACAAACAGAGATGATTTTTCGAATTTGAATTTTAAGAGCCTGAAAATACTCAAGATTTTGAAATGAGAGAAATTTGAGAAATAAAGTCTCTTGAATTGTAGCGTATTTTCGGGAAAGAATTATGGGAAATCTAATTTGTCTTTTTGAAAATCTGTTCATCCAAACTCCCGCACCCAGGGCCGAATTTAGAGCGAAACAAGACAGTATGAGTGCACAGTCATAGTGCTCTAAAATATCTTCTCTCCCACCGCTAAATACTTCGTCTCCGTCGTGAATACCAAAACTATTAATATTTCTCGGTTATTTTCGTAGGGGCTTCTCAAACTGCTTGCTAGCTTACTTTTTAGGACGAAATCTCTTATCATGAATGTAAACCACTTTAGATATTTTGAAATTGCTTATGAATTTTGTTCATTTTTTCAAATATATTGAAATCGCGTAAAATCCTTTAAAATCCCTAGAAATATCATAAAGTCTTAAAATGTCTTAATATTGCTTGAAAATTCCTAAAGTCTCTTAAAATCAAATTTTAACAGGGAATTTCTTTTATTTGAGAATAGAAGTTAAGAATTTGACTTTGTAGATCAATAATTAATGAATTATTAAATGTTGCTTGTAAGTACATATTCGAGCCAATGAACGGAGGAGGAAAGGAAAGATAGCGTTGGGTCCGGAGAGAGTGGTGCGTGCGGATCAATACCAATAGAATACCTATAGCACATAGACGCAGAGTCTCGGGTGTGTCCGATCTCTCGCGCAGCATCCCTCTGCACTGTTCTCATCTGCATGCTTATTTATACTTCGATTTCTATTCTTACTTATCTTTCCCAATAAATGGAAATCCGTCGAGACCTAGACCTATTATCTCTCTCCGTTTTGTCTTTTTTACTCGACAAGAGAAAGAATAAAAAACGCAATTCTTCACGAGGGAAGAGCTCAGGGTACCTTTCAGGATGACTAGCATTCATTCATTGGAAATTTCAAATTATAATTTCAATTTTATAACGCCGAAGAATATTTGAAAAGCAATTCTTTTAAAATAAAAAAGAAAATGTTTGCTCGATAAACTCAAGATTAAGGGTGTTGGAGCCAAGTTTTAATCTAAAAATTCGATTTCTTCATTTTACTGAACAAATATTAAATTTTGAATTTTTTCCCTCTGTAGAATTAATCAATTGTTAACTAGGATTATGCGTACAGAGCGAGAAAATATCTAATTCAAATATTTTTTAAATAAATTAAAATATTCAATTTTGAAGTTAGATTTTGAATTCTTCGTTTTATGCAAGAAGTATCAAAACTAAATATTTTTTCGCTCTGTACGCAGTATTAAATCTGAAAAAATCTTAGGGCTACAGAGCGAAAAAATATTTATCTGTGATTTTTTTTGAATAAAACGGAGAATAGAATTTGGAGCTTAACACTTGAGTCCAACACCCTTAAGGAAATTTTGAAATATTTAGAAAAAACAATTTTTAGTTTGCAGTTTTTAAAACTGTGGTAAGAATGTCTCTCATTGCAAACAACCTTGTAATACTTTTTAAATTTAGAAAATGGGTCGCTTTATGATTTCACAGCATTCTTAAAAACGGGGTAAACCGCAGAAAATTCTTCGTTTAGCATAATTATTTATAATAATTATTATTATTTAACATCTAAGCTTGCTGAATCTGCTTCCTATACATCAATAACTCTTTTTGTAGTAGTCGGAAAAATATAATTAAATTGGCATATTGGTTGTAAAATTAAGGTAGAATATTTTTTATTCGACTACACATTTTATGGATAAATATTGATGATGAAAATTTTAATTATTATGCTTCATATCACTTTTATTGATTGAGGATGGTTTAAACATTGGTCAAGAGTAAAACTTCGTTATTCTGCCGTTCTTTTAATCCGACTTACCGGAAGGGGTGCTACTTATGATTCGAACAGCATACATTGTCGGACTTCCCTCGCTTAACATATTGCACGAGTCGAAACGTGGTTAAAATACTGTGAATAATAATACCCACAGCTCAATTAATTCGACCTCGATAAAAAAAGAAAAAGAAAAACAATTCAGAAGCAATATATAAGTTTTATGTATTAAGTCCTCTTTATTCTCAATGCTGTAAGTTATTTAAAATATTTTTGCACCACCTCTATCCTTCTGATGAAGTCAATAAAATTTTTAAAATCAAATAAAATTGAAATGCTAATTTTTTAAAGTTTAAGTTTGTGATGCAATTACTTTGGTTTAAAATTTTTTTATAATAGGATGTTTTTTATTTTTTGATTCCAGTCGATGCCAGCGACGTACCTAAGAAGAAAGGATTTTTCAAAAATTTTTGGAAGAGGTCGCGTCACTATTCTCTGGAAAACCAATAGCCCAGGTGTGCCAGGGTAACCAATCGCCAACGACAGCGTGAAGAAAATCATCAACAAAACCACTTTGCCACCACAACTCTTTCAAGCAACCCTTGCTGCTGTATCGTCCAGTAACACTAAAACGGAAGTATGTCTTTCCAAATCCATTTATCTAAATCCTGTAACTGTAATCAATCAAACAAGAATGTCATGCACACGCCTTTGTCAATAATGTATGCTTATCATAATTTTTTAAAATCTTATATTAAAATATCTTAATCTGCAACATGTAATTTGATTTTAGTCTAAAAGAAAATCCTATCCAAATTGCTCTTTCTTTCTTCAAGGACCAGACGAAACTTTAAATTGGATTTAAATATATTAAAATTAAATTAAAAATTATCTTTTTTGAGAAAACATTTGCTTCAGTATCAGAAATTGGCACTTAGCCAGAGGCTGTTGACCATCTTTTCGGGTCGCACCAAGGAATTGAATTCATGTAAAAATAAATAAAGTTCAGACTGAAATATCTTCTTCACAGAGGGGGTTACCACTTGCATTTTACGTTTTCATGAGTACTCATGTAATAAATTTTCATACATTTCTCATCAACTATCTTAACATAAAATGAATTTGACAGATTGTTGTAACTGATGAAAAACAATTAAAAAGTTGAGAATATATGATTTTTCAAATAAAAGAGAAGCTATTCATTTTTTTGTTGCAGGACAATCCTTTTTGAAACTCCCGCAAGCCTAGGGGATCGCTTAACTGACTTAAATTAACGTTTACGAAGCCAATAAGGCGACGGAGAAAAAAGCCACCATCGATCGATTCATCTCTCCTGCCTTTTGGTAACAAATAAGCGAACTAAAAAATAGAGAAAAAAAAACTAAAAACGCATGATTGTCGTAGACGAATGTGAGAGCGAGAGAGAAAGCCTGTTCTTTTTTTGCCGAACCGTTTCAGCACGGGGTAGTGGAATGTTTTTGCGATAAAGAGATAAAATATACGTGTATAATAATGTTGTCGTGACGTTGGTAGACTCTGGTTACTGAGTATGTGTTTAAACGTTTGCACAGACCATTTAAAAGTACGCAATGTGATTCAGAAACGTTCTAGCGAGTTCGAATTAAAGCCTAGCTTAATAATAACGCCGATTAATGCCGTTTACTAAAAAGGAAGAAATTATAATTAATTATCACAACGGCCTAATACCGCCTCTATTCTAAAAAAATTTTATACAAATTTTTATTAATCAGTAAAATCTCGATTAAAATTTTATTTTATTTTCAGATGGGAAGAAAAAAGACGGTTTCTTTTTGTAAATATATTCATTTGCAAAGTTTTTCTCATTTACTCTGAAGGAAAAATATTTATTTATAAGTTTTTTCTCTATTCAGTGCCAAATTTTAGATTATACTTACTGGCAATACATTTTTTTTTTAATTATTTATGTGTAGTACAAAATGTCTCTGATGACATTGGGCTGAAATTGCATCGAGTTTAGATCTTTTTTTTTTTTTGTTTTAAGAAAAGGTATATTTTCCCTTTCTCTAGAAGGGAAAATTTTCAGTTTTGGAAAGGACGCTTTATCGACAATAGATATTTTACTCGGTTCTACACAGCGTGTAGGGCTTCGTAGTTAAAAGTTTTCGAACGATGAATAAGAAATTATTAATAAAATATTATTAATAGTAATTTTTAATTGTTAAATTTCCGGAGATGTTTCTCAGGACGTTTCATGAAACGTCTACGAGGACTCCGTAAACCCGCGATAATCGTCCTTATTATTAGGGTAATTAATATCGGCACGATCCTCGAATTATTCATCACGAATAATGGATGATTAATTATATATATAAATAAAAAAAGAGTATTCGAGTATAGCATACTTAAACGTGTAGACGATTTGCAACGTGTGAGATATAAAATGAGAAAGAGACTGCGATCGTGTTGGGTGTGAGTGAGTATGAATGAAAAATTGATACAGTCAGAGAATGTTATTATTGATTTACGATTGCAAGTTGATAGAATAATTAACATGTTGTAATGTTACTAATAATGCGATTACACGCCCGGTAACGATAACGATAATAATATTCTTAATAACATTAATATGGATAATATATGAATAATTGAGATTCTTGCTGATAATATAATGAATTACGATAAACGATCAAGGTAATGCGATTATTATATTTAATATAATTTTTAAATTATAATAAAGTAATCGTAGGAAAGTCATCGGTGGTTTACTTATTAACCCCCTGTCCTTCAGGTATTGATTTACATTTTATTGGTTTTGAAAGAATAATTTGGTTTTTTTTTCAACCGTAGGAAATTTTAACAGACTTTTATGTAAATTATATTTTATAATTAGAATAAACTGGTTTCAGGTTTACTGGAAAATTGAAAATAAATTTAATTTTTAGTTCCATTTACTCGGAGCAATTCAACATGAAAGAGCACAAAAATTCCAATTGTGAAGGAAGGAATCTTAAGTTAATTCAACTAATTAAAGTCATGAATACAAGAAAATTCTAGTGATTTTCGTTATATGTATGTAGTGCTGATATACCTAAAATCTTTTCCATTGATCTGCCGCCACACTTCCTCTGCAGTTTCTCAGACGGGAACTTTGAGATTAAATTCGAAGTCTTCTGAAAGAGACGCTCGATGATATTTTTAAGATCAAAAATCGTCTCTGGAATATTTCATATGCATAGCCTCGATATGAAGAGACGATCCCACCAACACGAAAGTTAGAAAGGCGGCTTTAAAGCCTCATAAACTTAAGTTGTCTCGTAAACCGCTGCTGGTTTTACGCATCCTTGGAAATCAAAAAAAAAAGATCTATTTTATTACTCAGCTACAGTTAAAAAATGTGAATTAAATTCCTAGATTAATTGAAGGCGGCATTTCTATTACAACGCTTTTCTACCGTTTTGAAGCTAATTAATAAAAATTTGGAGTTTTTTTCTAACTACATTTTTTAAAACTAAATTCCCGACTAAATGGAAATTTTGAATTTAACTGAACTGTTAATTTTCTAAAAGTTAATTGAGAAACTTAAAATTTTAATGAATTCTAAAAAAGAAGATTGATAGCTAATATTCTTATTTTCGAAAGAATATTTCAATTATTTAACTTGAATAAGAAAAAATTGTCATCTACGAGGAGGAAAACAGTTTTGAGTTGAGATTGTGACTCTACTTTTCAGGTCAAAGCAAACACGCCTTGTACACCACTTTATACAAATTTATTACTCTCTTAACACAATCTTACTTTCGACGTATGCAAAAAAATGTTCGGAGAAAGTTTCATTTTACAAAGCTACACCTAACGTCAGAGTTCTTTTTCGCCCTCTTTTCTCTCACACTTTCTTTTTTTTTCTCTCTCTCTCTCTTTCTCTCGTCCCGTGCTTAAAATATAAATACACCCCGACCGATCGCCAAACGAGGGGAATTATCGATTTCTGCAAATACAATTAAAATTCAAAAAACACGAAACAAATCAGACACAAAACCAACATCTAAATAATGTTTAACTTTTTTAATAGAATCATACAAAAAATTAAGCTAAAAATCTTCTTTCGTCTAAAAATTCTCATGGTATCTTTTTTTTCAATATATCTTCGTGGTTCGAGGTTTCTCCCTCGTTTTGACGTTTGGATCGTGCGTTCATACGAACGACAGACATCCTTCGGGAACAGTTAAGACAAAAGAAAGAACGACTGAACTGTCTTATAGTGCGACCTTTAAATCTTCTCGACTCTAGTTATACTTCAATCTTTTATTCCTTTCTTGTTATCAATAAAAATCATTACATAGTAGTTTGGGCCGCTGCTTGGCATCACACGAATCGACAAGCAACCAGTAATAGTAATAGTAGCGATAGCAGTAATAGTAGTAGTTAATAGTCGGTAGCAGCAGAGTGACAATGAATGACTGCGAATCGGTCGCAGTGACAGGTGAACCGCGATGACGCCCTTTTTATCGGTACCAGCATTTCTTTTAGGCTCTTTGCTGTCCACTATGGCACACAAGAAAAATTTTTTAAATCTTACTTAAACATACAAAAAAAAGCCCCGAAAAATCTGCGCAAGAAACGAGATCAAGATTTTTCTTCTACTGGTACAAAAAGTTTTATCGAAACCCGTAGAAAATAGTTCTTTCACGCACACTTTCCGGGTCTTGAGCTAAAAATTTTTGTCAAATATTGGAGATTTTAAAACAGAGGTGTAAAAAAAAGTATCCTAACCGGTTTCTACTACTTCTGCTGGCTATAGGCATAAAATCGGACTTATTTCGACTGTCACCATTCTGTTCTCTCTCCTTTTTCCTAAGAAAAGAAGGACAATTTACTCGGTGTACCATTGACATTTACATCGCGGTTCGTATTCCTCTCACCGCTTTTGTGTATGTTTTGTTTAAAAATGTGTGTGGTATCATTTCATGTGTGGTATGTAGGTGTAAATCGTCGCGACTCGCCCTTTCATCCTTAGCTACCACGCCCAACTTCCTCGATAAAAATCTCAGCAATATGACACATCGTTCATCATTTCTCTCTTTCATTTTCAATATCATTTTTTTTTAGCGAATTTTCCACTATTTTCTTACACGTAGCAATAATAAGACAAGTAAATAGCTAAAAGGACCGCATTTAATGAATTAGAGAGGACAACGTCCCGAAAAATTTTTGGGAGCGCGTCGCTCATGCCGCCGCATGCTCGCCCTGTTTTCGATTTTCTTTTCTTCAAGTATTTCAAAGTTTTTCTTCATCTGCATACAGTCACACGCACACTTTTTTCAATTCCTTTTTCACTCTATCTCTCTCTCCCTCTTTTTTTTTTTATCTTTCTCTCTAGCTTTCTTCCTTTCTTTCTCACACACTTTTCGTAGCTAAAAAAACTGTAATCTAACACAACAGTTTATTTCACTTTAATATTAATTATTATTATCGTTTACACTTAACTTAGTTATGTGTTTTTTCTTTTCATCAGCGAAGCGCCGCGCAAGCGGTCAAGTACACAATTTGGTTGAAGTCGCACGATTTTACCTCCCATTTCCCTGCAAAAGGCAAAGCTGAGAGACGCTTATGTGTCGTTTTTCAACTGAGGCACAAAGAAAGCATCGCTATTACAAGAAGCAATGTATCTTCGCGTTCTCATTTGTCCAGCAACTCACTCTCATTCGAGTCTAGAGAACGACACGATTATGTGTCGTTCTTTTCAACTACATCCTCATGATATACAACTAACTAATGATAAATCCATGCAATTTATGGATAATAAGACCGAAATAATTTGATAAAATATATGATGAGATATTTTTGAATATTTTTGTGATAACAGAAAATCGATTCCCGATCGCCCCCACCAGGGTTCATTTATCAGAGAGAGAAATAGAAAGGGATAGATGGAACAAAAATTGGAAAAGAGAGGGGGTGGAGGCGAGTGCATGTGACAGTGTGAGATGTGTGTGTTTTCTTCCTTTTCGTGGATATTCCATGTCGACTTGAAGAAGAGAGAACGATGACTGGCTTACGTTGCTGCTGTCGATGACGATGATACTGATCCTCTCATCATTTCGAGCAGCAGACTTGCGGCAGCTTCGGTGCGTCTCGTGCGGCACGGCGCGTTCATTCCATTCGCTGTCATTAAAAAATCATCGACCGTATCGTTATTATTAATATTAGATATTTGTGTTGGGTCCCAGAGGTCACTGGAACAAAAAAGAAAACAAAAATATCCGGTTAGATTTAATGATTCGACATCCTGATAATAAAAGTGGACATATAATTGCGTTCAAGTATAATTAAGCTTTGTAATTTTTTATATAGGTAAAGTATTATAGATTCTGTCGCTGATATTCAATTAAGTCTGGACTTACATTTTAATTTTAAAGTCCATTTTTAAAAATATATTAATCCTTGAAACAATAGTAAACCTATTGTTAATAAGATGTAGTAAAATCTATTCGTAGAAAAACTTTATAGGTTCTTTCTGTCAACAAATTATGGTTAAGGTGGGTCCAACAATAAAAGATAATTGTAGTCGTTTCTTTTATGTAGTCGTTTCCATCAAGTAAATTTGAAAGAAGATGGAAAAAGTTAGGTATAGTAAATTCAGAGTAGGGAATTACATACTTGAAGTAATAAATTTATCCTATATAAATTATTTAATGTATTCGTACTATTTTTGAGGTATTCATATTTATTTTTGAAAGAAATTGAAGTTGCGGATGCAATAAGAGCACATAGAACCTGCTTATCAAACAATTCGTCTTTGTTAAAAACCGGTTATCAAAATCGCTGTCGATGCTGTCACTATAAGAGATTAGCTGAAAAATTGTACTGTTTTGCTTTAGTGACTCAATCTGCTCTACTCCCGCGGAGCGTGACAAGAGGTAAACCCCCATGGCACGAATCACGAAAGGACAAATCGCCTATGCAGTTACGGATGTAAAGGCTATTTCATGCTCGTTGAACGTTGATGCAATAGCCAATGAAGAGCATCAAGAACGCGTGCAACAGGCATCGAACCACATGATAGGAATCGCGGCAGACTTACGTCTTTCTTTGACAATTATTTTTCAAAAACTCGGAAGTAAGATGGTGCGCAATCATTTTTATGAAAAAGTCACTTTGATTCGCTACAAGGAGAAGCCAATTTCTCTTTATTTCGTCTAGTCAGCATTTCCTTTCAATGTAGCTCTAGGCTAGATAATTTTATAGTCTTCATCATTTCCTTTCAAGCTTCAAGAATTTCATCTTTATTTTTAAATTAAATTCTCAAGCCAACGAAAATCTAGGAATGCGGCCTTCACTCTCAAATAATTTCCGCAGCTGAAAAAATAATTCAAATCAGAATCAAACTCTACTGACAATCGAGTCACGTATTCCCAAGAATTCGGATGAAATAAAATTTAAAGAATTCCATGACATCATCTTTCACACAAAGTAAGCGTTTAGATTAATTTAAAATAAGTATCTCTCCTCTTCCGAAATGTGCGATCTTTTTTCCTCCTCTTCACAACCTTTCCTCTCTACTTATCACAGGAAGCTTCTTCACACGCAGTTTAGCATTTGTCTACGTGCGACACTCAACAAAACGTTAGAAGGCGAGATGACTCATGCCACAATACTGATAATTTCCCACTGAAATTGTTGGAGAAACTTATACTTACTACTAGCTCTATTTGGCCGTTTGGCGAGCCGCATATAATACTTTCAAAGTAATGGGTTATCTGAATGTCGCAAGTGTCTAATAAACAATCTTGTTCCGGAAATAAGAACGGAAAAAACATTATCCAAAAAAGTTCAGATCGTGTTTAATGAGCTGATTTATCAGCTCTTGATTGCAGACGTTTAGCATAAATCTATTCTTCAAATAAAAATTAGTTTTGAAAGTTTTATACAAATTAATATTATGTCTTAAGTCTTTAGATATATAATTCCTCTTCTACTAGAAACTATTTGCGTCCTGATCCCTTTGAAAATTGTGCAATTGCAAGCCTTAAACCTAAAATGCTCAATTTTCGAAGTGTCCATTTAAATTTTGTAAACTTGAAGGACAATTTTCAAAACTTGGAAGAGGCTATAAAATTCTTATCAAGTTATTTTTGGCAGGAAGGAAATGAATTGAAGTAGGGTTCTTAGTATATGAGGGCTTGTTTCCTGAAGAAATGAGATGACCTAAATGATAAATGATAAGTATAATGGATTATAAGTACTGACCTAATAGCCGCAGGACAGGAGGTAATCGCCCAATTTTTCGACGACGGAGGCAGCCTGTTGTGGTTGAATTGGGTCCTCGTAAAGGGAAACAACCACTGCTTGGCTTGTCTTCATGCAGTGTACTCCAACCTTACCCAGTTTTGCCCTAATCACTCGATCTGTTCCTGACAGGTAGATATACCTATTGCCAGCTAAGGTAACTCCTGACGACGTCAAAGTGTCCTGATCCTCAAAACCTTTGACAAGCTTCGCAAGTTCCTCTTTACTCACCTAAAACAAAGCAAAATTCAAAAATAAATACAGAGAATAGTCAATATTTACGTGCTAGAATAATTGAAAGATTCTGTACAAGTACATATTTCAAGTTTACAATATATATTATGGGGACATCTTTGTGCCGAGAAACCAAAATCCTAATCGTGAAAAAATACCGAAAAAAATAATTCCCGAAATTTCAGATTCTCAAAAATAATTCTTCTATCACAATTTTAATTTGATTTATGCTTCGTCTGTTTTAGATTCGACCTTGGATCACTTGAATCAGTTTCCTGTTCTTAGCATAAATAGTTCTAGCATCAGTTCTACATTCCTCGTTGTTTTCCTAGTTCAAATAAACATCTGGTTCAAATTACTGAAAGTGAACAACTTTCAAATAATAGCTGTTTTGCAGATTGTGCCATACCTTTCATTTAAAATAATATAAAATCAGAATCACAATTATGCATTTCGTAATTAGATCCAATTATTTTAAGCACGTAACTAATACAATCAAGTAAGAGAAATTAAAAAGAGAGGCCGGCAATAGAATTAGGGAACGAATATACTGATCTCTACAAAAATGTTTCCAATTATCTACTTTTGAAATCTTATTCCTTATTTCATTATTTTCTCTATAACTTCACTTTCAAGTCGTAATTCTTGAATCGACTATTTATTATTTCTCTTCCTAGCGAGCTAGCATACAAGTTTTTCAATCACGTACGAAACCAGGATTATGAATCATAATTTCTAATAGAATCATTTGATTCTCTTGATGAGGTAAAAAACTAGCAATTAAAGAATAGGCATAACTTCGTAACTTTTTTATCGAGCTGAATGTGAAATTCAGATTTTCCAGTTTCTAAAGAATCTCAGTCTAGCTATGTAAGTACCTCTATTCAGCGATCAGCTGATCACGTCACCGGGTACTTCGATAAGAATAGAAACTCACGAGTAACAAGAATCGATCGAATTAAAGTTACTTCTATTCTCGCCTGCGACATTTTAGAATTTAAGCCATCCGGTTTTAAATTCAGCAGCTGATTCTCTTGTATGCCCTCCTTTATATTTCCCAGCGGATAATAAAACTCGGGAAATAAAAAAAAAAACAAAAATCTGAACAAAATGAGTGTGATAAACGTATTTTTCATGAGCACAATCAAAGATCGAGTCACCGTTTATTATTTGCGATTGGGAAATTGTTTTCCGTTTTTATTCAGATACAGAGTTCGGAGTAGCAAAAACAGAATGTTGAAATCGTATTTTTCGATTGGTAAGTTATCTTTTTCCTTTAATAAAGCTACAAACAGCATTTTCAACAATCATGCCAAAATAATAATTATAACTTTCAAAAAGCTACCAATAAAAAATTTCCAGCTTATGTAGCAACTCTGAGCAATTAAAACTTTCGTTGATCATACATCACAATTAAAAGAGCTACAGGAGCATTTCTATAAACTAATTTTCATAATAGAAAAGAAAAGATCACGCTATCTTGATGAATGAAACTCTCATAATTTATCTCTAAATGAATCTTTATTAGATGAAAAAATAAAAAATAAATCTCAGACTGGCTGACCTATTTCTACAAGCATTTAGATGTATGTAAATGAAATCAAAATTCTAATTTACATTACTAGTTCCTCTCTCGATTCATAATAAACAACATTTATTAGTTTCTAAAAAGGAGATGTTTAAAAGTACATAATAAGATAATAAGGTATTTCCTAGTTTGCACAGAAAGGTTGAATCTTTTATAAAAGCTTCTCCTTCATTCAAGGTCTCGTATTAGTGAACCAGACTCCAAACTCGGAAATCGTACTTTGGAAAACTAAGGTCGTTATTCTTATTTATGCTAGCAACAAATCACGTCTCGACTCATAAGTTGCAAGATACTGTCCTCCAGTCTGGCGTGAATCTCTTTTTGTCCTTGCACCAACTTACTCCAAATGGAAATGTGAGTCAAAACGCAAATGTATTTATGGGCATCCAGCTCACACACATCTGTTGAATTGAGCGCATAGTGTTCACTGTTCACCCAATGTGACCTTGAACTGCAACAGATCCGATTCTGAACACTTTCTCGTCTCATTTTACACTTTAGCCCTTCTGATATTTCTTTACAGAAAATTAAGTACGAACCTAAGAATCATCGCCCTCTACTTTAAACTTTATTCCAAGAAAAAATATTACATATCGTAGAATAAAACATTTCAAATTGTACTGATTTTTCCTTTTGAAGTAGCCATTAGTAACTAATTTAGATTTAGAAAGCAATGAAGTTTCTCTGAGAAATCAGTGACACACTTTTGACTACCTCAATTAGTGAAAATTACAGGAGTTTGTCACTTATCTCCAAATATAGAAATTTCCAATTTTAATGATATCAATTTTCGGTTAGTAAAGATACCTAATCGAAAATTATCACCTTGTCTCTGATATCAATTTTATTAATGCTAATTCTTTTGCCACCATCTTATTAACGTGACATCGTCTTTTCAATTATGACGTTCATTACGTGTATCTTAATTTTGTACGGTCCATCGACCATGTGAGATAGTCAATAAATTATAAAAGCCAGCTGCTGATCCCTTAATGCGATAATCCCGCTCGTTAACAGAAACAGTACGCCTTCACACAAGAATCTTCCTCGCGGTAAGTGGATGGATTTAATTTCAGAAAATATTCCATCTCTCAAACCGAGATAAAAAGAGCTATCGTAAAATACGCTTCAAACATCGATTAGTCTTCTGGAAATCGTGTACCGTGCATTTGAGTCAGGTTTAAACCGTTCGTATTCAATTACCACTTTTTGTTGACTCCTAGAATTTCTTCCTCTTCATTAATTTCTTTGACTTGTAATTATTTTTCCTTAGAAAAATCTCACAGCTATCCTTCTAGTTTTACAGAATAAAAATTAAACTGTTGAAAATCAGAAATAGGCTCTGAAGACTGATGAAAGATGCGTATTAGCCAGTTAGACCAAAGAAGTTATGACTCATTGTCAACTTAGGGTTGGGGAGACTAAGTCGTTTCATCCAATACTGAGATGAATCACGCAACGATTCTGGGGGTTTTCTCTGATTCTGCCAGAAGCGAATCCTGTTTGATCAGTTAAATAATCAAAATCTATCAGCTTCCATAAAAAGGTTTAGTAAAGATTAATGATAATAACTACTGAATCAGTTTCCAAAGATTAAACACCTGAAATAATTAATATTAACGATCTATGAATTTTATTATTTAAATTTATATCGTAAATACTTTATTTATCTTTTAACCAGAATATGATATTTCCATTATTATAAGAATACCATTTTTACTTTCACATAATTTTATTATAATTAACATTATCTACTTTTTTCCAATTATATTTTTACTTTATGATTATTGTCTGACTAAAAATATAATTTATACGAATTTCAACTGAAATTTGATTTAAATTTTAAACAGGCTCCAACCTGCAACCAACTATTAGAGTAAGGTAATAATATGTAATAAATGTCTACAGGGGCGTAGTTATGAAATATGGCCCGTCCCAAAAAAATAAAATATATAAAAAGAAAACTTCTACTCGTATCTGTAAATTTCGTTTGCAACCCCTTTAAGACAACTGTGGTCAATACGCTTTTAGCTTACACAATTATAGATATATCTACTCCAATTTACAAATGTCAAACACGTTGCCATTTAATTTAGCCGAGTGAAATATTGTAATTAAATAATCAGGAATATATAATCTTTTGGTTCGATCCGAATTTAAAGGGTTCCGTAAGTGGAAAACTCTGATAGGCGTGAATAAATCGATTTCGAACGCTGGAAACAAAATACACCTCAAAAATAGTGTTTTCAAGAATTAAAATACGACTGCAACAAACGTCTTCAAAAGGTAGAAAGATGAACTCTTAAGAAAAGAGCGACAGACTTCGTTTTTCTCCAATCAAAGAATTCCTTCATTCCTGAATGATCACATCTCCTTATTCGACTCTGTATTCTCAAAAAGGAAAATAACGATTCTAGTCGAATCTAGAATTCTAGATACGGTACTGGGAATTGCTTCCCGGCCGGCCGGCTGACGCCATTTTGGCAGCCGCGACCGGAAAGTATAAAGCTCGTGGACACGAAGTCCACGCAGCTGGCGATTTTTATCTCGACTTTCGGATTCGGCCGTTCCGCCAGGGCCTTGTCCAAATAATCGAAAATTCACAATCCCTTTCACCTTGGGCCCTCTTGGCTCTCGGTTACCCAATGTCTCTAAAAAAGGTCAAACGGTTCTCAGACTTAAAAGCTTGGAAACAAATTTTGAAAAACGAAATGAAACTGAATCTAACAATCAATTTAAAACTGAATCTAAATCTAAAATTCCAAATGAAACGTAGTTCAAGACCGGCGCACACTATCACAATTATATCCAATTTCACTTTGAGTATAATTGTCACATTTTTACTCATGAAATACATTTTTTTTATTCTAAAAGTTTCCACTAATTTTTTATGCGGAGGTATTTCTGGTTGTAGCGGATAAAAATTGAACGTGTGCGAAGGTCGAGAATTTATAAGAGGGAGAAAGAATTTCGGGGAATTGCCCGCAACGTGCTTTACGATTTCCGACGCCAGTTCCGCCACACCCTGGAAACTTTCAAGGAACAGTTTTTTTTTGGGGTCAGATTTTCAACAGGGGGCAAAACAGGATTGTATTTCCTTTTGGTTGAAGAAAGGGGGAGGATGAAGTTTGAGAATAAGCATTTCCCACACGAGGTACTACGCCGTGGAAGAAGAACGTCAAAGGATCGATATGGTGTTTCTCTCTCTTACAATGAGAGCAAATGCACGGGTAATCAGGGAACTTTGGAGAGGATCTACGAGCACCTGCAGCCATAACCCCTATGTCGATTTAGCATCACGTCATAACTACGTGGCAGCAGGCTCGTGTTTGTCGATTCCTCGAAATTGAGAAAAGATCCGCCAACCGGCGTTCCAACCTCTCTTTTTCTCCAGCCTCTCCCCTCCGGTAAGCAAGATGTCCCCTTAGAGTTCGTCTCATATCTTTTTTTGCCCTCGCTAACGGCTTTTTCGAAAAAATGGTATATTCATAAATTTCATTTGAAATAATTTCCTGGTGCGTCGCTGTGTGAGAGGGCGCATACTTCTTTTCTTTTGTGTTTTCGATTTCGATGAGTTTCTTTTAAATGCGAACTGCTATAATAGTAAGAATGTGAGGCGCAGGATGGAGACTTGCGAGAGAGAGCAACGATTTCCTTAGTAGGTGGGAGATTACTCACTTCGAAGCCCTCCGATTTTGCCCAAAGATTTCCGTCGTGCCCGGCAATAGCCGCTTTGGTTACACATCTCGAGGCGAGTAGCTGCTTGTCAATATAATCCTGCCAGCTCATTTTTGAACACAGGGGGGAAAAACTCAACTGTTCGCTACTAACCGCACTAAAGAGACACAGACACAACCCGTCACCGACTGCCTCGGTTCACGAACTACCGATTCGCGCTAAGCTTCATGCCGGTTGATCCCCACCCTTCAATTACTTAGACTCCCCCACTCCTTGGACTTCAGGAGCGAAGTTGTGAGTTTAGGAGCCCTGTGGTTTACTCAGCTTTGGCGGGAAATATTTGAATTTGAAGTATAGCGTCAATGTTTACATTTTTATTTTAGATAAAATCTTTAAATATAAAAAATGGAAAGGATTTCATTAATCTGGAGTGTATATAGTAAATAATTTAAACTTAGAAAAAATAATTATTTTTATTATAAAAAGATAAATATCTTACAGAATCTTAATTTCTAAAATTATCTTTACTAGTGTGTCGATCTTAATTCAGTTTCTATCAGCATTGCTTCGATTTTAGTATTTAAACTATCGGGTATTTGCGGTTGGTACACCCAGCTTGTAAAATAAACCATTTTTTCAGCTTCTTCATGTTGGTGAGCAATATTTTCTAAAACCAGCCGTTTTACTTTAGCCTCATTTTCATAGGCTGTGTAAATAGTTTTCGCTGTACTAACTGTAACATAATTTCATGATATTAGATGATCATGTCTTAAATTAAATTGATTTATATCATAATTTTTTACCATATTTTTCAATCGGCCATGTTGAAAACAAAATGCCTTTTTTCTGATGCACAATTTCTAATTTTTCCAGTTTGTTGACAATAACTTGAAGATTGCTGACTATTTCATTCTAGAAAATTTGTAATATCAGTTTTAAGGAGAATTTCATAAAATACAATTTTACTGAATGCAAAATCTAATTTATTACCGTCTTTTCGCAAACTTTTTCCAACGATGAACATAGTTCAATTAATTCATCTGGATAAGATTCGTCAACTTTAAGGTCAATTATCGATTGTACAATAGGAACTCCCTGTAAATGAGCAGCTTTCCATTTTTGTATATTTGAATGTAGTTCCACGACTAAATTTCGTACTTGGAGTGGAATTCCTGTCAAGACTTTTCCTTTGGATGCAGAAACTCCAGAAGCTTTACAGAGAATAATTTAAACGTTTGAAATGTTACAAATATTAATTTTAATAAGTAAAATTATTTCTTACCCATGCCTGGTGTAGATTATCCAAATTATTTTTCTATTTTTGACGGAATTGTTTTGATAAGCCTATTTTTCAGTTGTGACGAATTGTTGTCCACGTGCGTCGATTGTTGTCCACTCCATGCTAATACGCATGCGTCGCGAAGTTCATCTTAATTGGTTACTTTTTGCGGAAACTATTAACATGCTAAAAATACAATTTCAATTTTTGTGAATAATTAATTGTATTTTAATAAATTAAAATATCAACTAATTCATTATTTAACATATTTATATAATAAATCTAGTGATTTTATGATTTTATGCAAATTGTAAAAAATAATTCTTTTGGTTTTACAATTTTTTCATATATTTTTCAAAGAAATTTTAATTAATGATGACAATAATATTTTTATTTATTAAAATACAACTTTTTATTAATAATAATTAAAATTACATTTGTAGAATTTCAAAAATTCCCGCGAAATACAACCAATTAAAATGAAATGCGTAAGACGCATGCGCATTAGTAAAAAGGCTGATTCGGTGAATAATATAATAGATGTGCGTCGTGCGTCGACCACATGACATTATTAAATAAACCAGATTATACTTTAAAAAAGTTTCGATTTTGGGTAAAATTTTGAAGTTTTAGAGTGCATAAATGATCATAAAATAGCAATCATGCAAGTATCTAATCAGAATAATGTGAAAATTTATAATTTAAGTGCTGGAAGGTCACTACCCGAGGTAAGTTATATTTTTGAGGTTATATTTGTGAATTGTTTTTAAAGGCATGCGATGGATAAATGCAAATTTAGATTTGTCAACTTTACGCTCGCAATAATAAGTATTTGTTGTAATAAAATTTTTATCTGATATACATTTTTCTTTCAGTGGTTGTCTGACAGGAAAAAAAGAAGCTTAGCAAAAAAGCATGTCGGTGAGTTGAGTTTGGAGAATATAATTTTAAACTATCTAATTATTTATCTATTATAGACTTTACTTATTATTCATTATCATATATTGATGATAATGAACAATAATTGCAGTTTTTTAAATTTAATTCTGATTTTGATAGAAATACGGAGAAGAATCGAACTTATTCAGGACTTCGATATGCCTGCAGTCAGCACAAGTATCAGAGTTTCAAACGACGGTCAATATATTTTTGCCACTGGCATTTATAAACCAAGAGTAAAATGCTTTGACGTGTCAAATGTGTCTCTCAAATTCGAAAGATGCTTTGACTCAGAAGTCGTCACATTCGAGATTTTATCCGACGATTATAGTAAAGTTGGTAACATTTTATTTACTATTTCTTGCTCAATATTTATTAATTCCTATATCCATATATTGAATTATCTTATAAGCTGTTTACTAATCGGTTAATCCTCTTTTTTTAAAGCTCGTTTTCTTACAAAGTGATCGAAACATTGAATTCCACGGCCAAGGAGGAAAATATTTTAGAATACGAGTCCCACGTTTTGGTCGGGATATGAAATATCACTATCCATCCTGTGATTTATTCGTAGTAGGAGCAAGGTACTTTTTTCAAGATATATTTTATTTGCTATAAATTTTCTTACGTTTAATATTAACAAATAACATTCTTTTTCTAGTAACGAAATTTACCGATTGAACCTCGAAAGAGGACAGTTTCTCCAACCTTATACCTCAGACGCTAGTTCGATTAATAAATGCGTAATTAATCCCGTCCATCACCTACTTTTAACTGGAACCCAAGATGGAAAAGTCGAGGGTTGGGATCCTAGGACTAGGAATAAAGTAGGGAGTCTAGATTGTGGATTTCACTGCATCACTCAAGATAACGGGTTAGTAAAAATGATAATTAAATCTAATTTGATGTCCCTTATTAGTACCGACGAATATTTTATGATTTATTATTTACTAAATTTCTATCGTGTTATTTACAGTTTGAAGTCTGTCCCATCAGTCACAGCTTTAAATTGCCATGGAGGCTTAACTTTGGCAGTTGGTACGCTCACTGGTCAAGTTTTATTGTACGATATGAGATCCAGTAAACCTTTTTCAACTAAAGACCACAATTATGGTCTACCTATCAGAAATATAGAGTTCCATAATAGTATGGATCTTATTTATTCAATGGATAGTTCGATCGTGAGAATATGGGATAAAAATAATGTGAGTTTAAAGAAGTTTTATTTTTTTTTTATTTTGACGCATTCACATTTGATCATTCTTTCCTCTTTGTGGAACGTAAAATTGAAAGTCTGATTAAATAAAAACATAAAAATTTCAGGGTAATTTATTCACTGCAGTAGAGGCGAATTCTGACTTTAACGACCTCTGCGTTGTTCCAAATACTGGAATGTTTTTCATCGCAAACGAAAATCCGAAGATACAAACTTACTACATCCCAAGTCTCGGACCCGCTCCAAAGTGGTGTGGTATTCTCGACCAACTCACGGAAGAATTGGAAGAAAAAGCCCAGGAAATTGTCTACGACGATTTTAAATTTGTTACCGAGGCAGAATTGGATGAAATGGGTATTTCTCATCTCAAGGGTAGCAACTTACTGAGAGCCTACATGCATGGATATTATATAAACGCGAATTTGTACCGAAAGTTCAGAGACATGGTGCAGCCCTTCGATTTGGAAGAGCACAAGATGAAGAAAATTAGACAAAAGATCGCTGAGGAACGTGCTAGTAAAATTCAGGTATATTTTATCATAAGTAAACTTCTAAAACATAAATGACTCTGTTTATATCAAACCTTTTATAGTTATTAATCAATCTAATCTAATTTGATGCTTTCTTGTAGTTGGAGAAGACTCTGCCAGCTGTTAATAAAGACCTTGCTCTTAAATATATGGAAGTGGACACTCAAAAGAAAAAGAAAGCGAAAACAACGTCAAACCTTCTTCAGGATAATCGTTTTGGACAATTGTTCACAAATCCTGACTTCCAAATTGACACAAACGCTGAAGAGTATGTTTTGCTAAATCCCGTCATTTCTCAAGCGGACAAACGCAAACGTAGAAAACTGGCAGAAGAAGAGGCAGCAGAAGAGGCTGTAGCTGTTGAAGAAGAAAAAGATGACGGTTAGTAAAAGGAAAATAAGTAATTTTACAATCTTCTTTCAATCTCGATTTAAAATTTAATTATGTATTTTTTATTTCAAGGTAAAACGAGTGCCGATGAAGATTTTTGTGATAGCAGTTCTGATGACGAGAAAGTTTGGTCGAAGGAGGTACAGAAAAAATACAGAATGCTAAAAAGAGATGCAAGGCGGAAGGAATGGCAAGAAAATGCCAACGCCGAAGAAGAAGAGGAAAAAGAAGAGGAAAAGAAACCGAAGTTCTATGAAATTAAAGAAGGCATTGAATTTACTGGATCAAAACTCCAGATTCGAAGGAAAAACAAGTACGTGAAGAATGTTTAGTACTTTTTAAATTGAAAATATACTAGCTATTAGTCTCGTTTTCCTTATATTTCCTTAAATTGTTCAATATTTTAATATCGGCAGTTTGGTTTTTAATTGTTGTTGTTATTTATTTCAGAGCAAGCCTTGGACAAAGACTGCAAACTGAAGAAGTCAATAGTTTGAAAGTTACTGGATCTGGTGGGAATAAACAAATGACATTCGCTGTTGGAAAGGTAAGGAAATTAGTTAAAAAATTATATAAAGAAATTATCATTTTTTATAATACAAATAATATAAGTTTTCTCTTTGAAATTTAAATAATTTTATGAATTTATGTTTTCGAATTTTGTTTACTTTATATTTTAACTTTTCAATGTTTTCGAAATAAAAATTTCAAATTGAAAGAATTTCACTTTTAATAACGCTCTGACTAGTTACTAGAAGCAATTAATTATTGATTTCGTTTTAATGATTGTTACAATGTTGCAATATTTTTCCACAGCGCTATCAACACAAAAAAACGAAAGACAATCCAACTGTTAACAGAAAGGAATACAAAGACCTCTTGCGACCGGCTCGCAACTTAGGAAAGCGTAAATTCTAAATTAATTTTACACTCAAGGTGATTGTAAAATACTGTAAATAAAAGCTTTTATCACTATCTACAAAAATTTCGAATTTTTATTATTTTCCTTAATAATTTCGGCCTATAGGAATATCGATCATTGTACATACTTGTGAAGTGTGAAGTCGTTCAGACAATTATTATCAGAGAAAGGTGAAAAGTCATCTTGGATGAATGATATGCCAGTACAATGCTGTATTGGTGAAGAACACACGAAGAATTATTAATACAAAGGTTCTCCATTCACAATCAAAAGGATAATGATTTCTTTCGAACAAATATGTCTTTGGTAAGTTTATTCCAATTTTGAAATTATCCTCTTTATTAGTATATAATTAATAATTAACTAGTAATTCATTAAATTGTAGTAATGATTCAATCTTAATGATTTATTTACATCGAGTTTCTAAGTTCGTGTGTATACATTTTAACACAAATTATAACTCTAGACCTGTGTGTGTGTTTTTCAACTGTAGTTTATTCAGTGTCAATCTTTTCTCGTTTGAGAGAAGTAGCAAAAGTAGAACTATTTGTGAAACTGATAAATTATAAATATGGGACAAAGTAGACTTCTCAAATTTTGGCGAAAGATTGTAAACAGTTTAGACTTTTATTTTTCTTCTTTATATTTATTCTGTTATTTTACGTTTTAAATCGAAGTGTTGTATTTGTATTTTAGATGAACCCCAGTAAAAATGGCTCTACAAGTAGAAAAGAATCAACTTCAACAGATGGAAGTCATGAAGCTCACCTGCGAACTTCGACTCCATCATTGCTTTCAGAATTGCAACATAGCACCGAGGTAAGTTCTAAATTACGAATCATGTTTGTTTTAATTTTCTGTAAATAAAAATACTTTCTAATATTTTCTTTAAAAATTATGTTCATTTAGTAATTATATTGTATTTTGATTGCAGATTGGTGAGATAGCTGAAATGCCAGATTATGAAAATTTGAATACGTCTGCAGTTTTGCATTATTGCAAGCACAAAATATTAAGACCGTATTTGAGACTTTTAGGAGTTATGGGATTGCGACCAACTAGCAGCGATGATTCGGAACATTTTTCGTGCTATTGCCTTTTGGCTAATTTTCATACAGTGCAGGTCACAATTTTTATGTGCATTGGATACATTTTGCAATACATGGCTTGCTTTCGGTAAATTATTACTTTGGTTTTAAAATGAGAAAGAATATTAATTTAGAGGCTTTAAATTAGCTTTAAACGCATAAAAATGAAATGTTATTTTCTATGTTTTAGGAGAGATCGTGGATTTTCTTATAAACCAAGCCCACCAGTATCGTACTTTGACGCAGAATTAGAGCTCTCAAAAGTGGCTCTGAATAACGATATATGTCATGGAAATGCAGCATTTAGTTATATGATACCAAGCAGTTTACATTTGGTTGGATATTTATACACCGTTTATTTATTTCGAATTAAGGAAAACGAGCAATTACAAAATTTAATGGAGAGAGCGTTTCTTTTGTCCTCGACTCCAGTTAATAGAGGTAATCAGAGAAGACTAGTCAGAATTTTGTGGCTTTTCATTGGACTCAGTGTCGTATGGATGATTATGGCCCTCACGACTGTAACTATCATGATGGTTACACAAAATATTTCATTTCAATGGGTTCAGAATAGGTACAGAATTATCACTTAATTTAAATTGGAATACATTTCATTTTCAATGTGTTTATTTTTATGTTTGTTTACAGCCCAGATCAAGTGAAAGAATTGTTAAAAATATTCTTAGTTATCTGCACTTTATGGCATGATATGGTACAAGGAACGATTATAACAAGTTATTGTCTTCAGGGGCAACTTTTAATATCGCATTTATTTTTTCTTCATGCAAAATTACTTCAACACACTGTACCACCGATCGAATGGATGAAGGTATATTTTTATCTTTTAAATACAATTTGTTCCACTTTATGTTGATTTCTATTCGATTTAAAACAAAAAATACATTCTTACAAAAAATTGTAAATCTATTTTAGGAAATCAGCGAATTTAAAACTCTTCTCAAATATTTCAATGACGAACTTGGACCAGCAGTCTGCATTTATACTATCATAAATTTGTCCTGGGCTTTGGCAGGAATCGCCTGGTTATTTAGATTCGATAATATTAACGTTCACAATAATCCTGCGGCTTGTATCGCGATATTAAATGTCATCCTCTGGATTTCTATATCGGTTGTTCCCTTTATTCAGGTTTTAAATATTTCTTTTATTAGTTTAACAGAATTATTATCTGTTTTATTTATTAAAATATTTTGAATTCGTTTTCTTATTTTTGATTTTTTTTCAGGCTGCGCGATTAACAACAGCGTGTTCGATGATCCAAAGCATCGGTCACGAAGTTCGAGTAAGGCCTTATGTTTATCAAGGAACTTCCGGAGAAGATTTAGATACTATTTTATTATACACATCCTCCCTGAAAATGTGTGCAAGACTTTATAGAGTTCCGATAACTGGGCGATACTTATGTATGTTTTTGACTATCGGAGGCGTTGCTGTTCTAACTTTAGGACAATGCAACGCCTTTTCATAAATCTAAGTGTGTTACCAGTCCTTAGTGCGAACAAATTTTGTTGTACATACATAAAATTAATTTTAAGGCGTACGTTAGCGCGTGAAGAAATATAAATTATTTGATTTATAGAAAATTGTTTGTATTCATGTTTTTATTTATTCAAATTCCATCCTTTTTAAATTGTTATTTAATAATGGTAAAATTAGTAGGGAGCTCCCTATTATAATCAAGATGTGAAAAAATGCTTATAAAAACAATTCTTAAATTTCAAACGATATTTGTTAATGAATCTAAAAATTGCATTAATTTTTCCTCTAAATTTTAAATTGGCGCCATAGGTTTGCAGGCCTGTTTGAATGGTTTTTTTTAAGTTGGCCAGCCTTAAGGGGGCAGATCCTCTCTGTTCTCGATGAGTTGACAGACTGTTGACAGGTTGAAACAAAATTAAAGATGGCCGGCATTAAAGAACCTCCACCGTTGTTCGAAGACGTCGATACCGAAAAAAACGATTTAGACGATGATGATGATGATATTTTCTCATCCGCAATACAGGTAATATATAACCTTTACAATTAAAAAAGATTTCATGACCTATATTTCCTACTTTCTAACCCAGCCTCTTTTGACAGTAGCATTTCCTCTTGTTTCTTCTCACTGTAATTATTTCTCATCTCTTATTAATTAAAGTAGAATTTAATTACCGTCTTTTTCATTTGTTCAATTATAAAAAACTTCAAATTTTGTTTACTTCATTGAAAAATGATATGATTATTGTCCGAAACAAAGATCAATTGCGACGTGGCATTATTGCAACTGTCATTTGCAAGATTTGCAGAAAGAGAATGCTTCGTGTTATGAAAAAGAATTTTAATTACCTTAATTATATATAACTATAATATGGAATCTACAATTTCCCTGATATTTGATATTAACCCAAAGCTGGTTTGAAGTTGATATTACACGCGAAGTATAATATAGATTTCAGTGTTGGATGTTTTCTATTTGTTGTGGTATTTCAAAGAATTTTTTTTTGATATTTTTGTATTATTAGCGCAATTATTTTTTATTGTATTTCTATGAATTTAGATGGTATGCTGAAAAGGAGAATTAGAGATAATTTAAGAAAAGAATTTTATATGTAATATGTAATTTTTTCATGCAAATTTGATAATTTATAAGTATAAAAATATACTAATATGCTCTTTGAGCCAGTATTTCGTAATTTGATATTAAATATCGATTTCTCACATTAAGTAATTAATTTAATTTAATTTAAGGTAAAAAATCACTTTCACACTTTTGAATTAAATTAATTTAATTTACTTTAATCGGGCGTTTTCCGATAAGTGATAAAGAAGACGCATGCGTATTTATTTTCGAGAATTGATATATCGACTTACGCATTAAAAGAAATTCACGAAAATAACTTATCACAACCAAACCGAATAATTTATTAATTTGCTGTGAATATTTGGCAAGAACGTTTTATGAGCAAGTTTATTCTGAGATTAAATTGGATTTATTAGAGGTTTGCAGGTCAGTTGCAGATCAAAGTTAATAAATTTATGATATATTTAAATTTTAAGAGGTATGTACAAATGTTTAACGATTTATTCTATAATTAAAAATTATTAATAAATTACAGGACCAATCGCTACTGGATACTTCTCCCTACAATAATGGACTTTCCTCCGCGCAATCTGAATTACCAAAATTATCCTTGAGAGATGCAGTTGAAGAAAATTCTTTTTCTACCGTTTCAAGTCCTGCTCCTGGAGGACCATTAAGTCCTCTAATGGGAAACGATATGGATGATCTACAAGATGTTCCTATCAACGATAATTTAGACGATACGTCTACAAACAAACATCTAGAGTCTCAGTCTTTGGACGAGGTAAAATTTTTTAAAAATAATTATTTAATTATTTAATAAGTTAAAATGAAGTCTATTTCCAGGATTAGTGATACATTTTTTTTTCAGATACCGACAGAATCCTCGGATACATTCTTGAAAATCACTGTAACTTCTCCACAAAAGATGGGAGATGGAATGGGAGCCTACGTTGCCTATCGAGTAGAAACAAAAACCAACATGCCTATTTTTCGAAGTAGAAATTTCAGCGTAGTTAGACGATTTAGTGATTTTCTGGGTCTCCATGATAAACTGACTGAAAAATATCTTAGAAATGGAAGAATAATTCCACCTGCTCCAGAAAAAAGCGTCATTGGTAAATTCCAAAATATGTAATATTAATTTGCTAGTAGAACCTAAAAATGATTCTTTAATCGAAATTAAATTCAAGATTTTATGAAATTCATCATTTATTTTAAATTTTAATTTAAAAAATACAGGTATGACGAAAATAAAAATGTCGGGTGATAAGAACCAGGAACAAAGCTCGAGTTCAACAGAATTTATCGAACGTCGCAGAGCAGCTTTGGAAAGATATTTGAATCGAACAGCCGCCCATCCAATTCTTGGGGTTGATCCCGATTTCATTGACTTTTTGAAAGCCGGTAAATAGTAATACAAAAAGATTAACACTGATTTTATCATATTATATTAATTATTTTTTTTCTTTCAGACATGGAATTACCAAAAGCAACAAATACTTCGGCCCTGAGCGGAGCTGGAGTAATGAGGCTATTCAACAAAGTAGGAGAAACAGTGAACAAAATTACTTACAAAATGGATGAAAACGACACCGTAAGTAAAAATTCTAAACCATTTTTTAAATCTGAAAAATACTTTTTGCACGAATCGAATAAGACCGGTTATGACTGATTTTCTGTTGCTTACATTAGGAAGGTAAGGTATGTTGAATTCGTACCACAGAATAAAGTAGCTGTTTACAATTTTCTTTTCAGCTTCTCAAGTTCTCACATTAAAAAAAAAATGAAAATCAATATTCAACAACAACTTTATTGCTTAATTGAAAAAATATTATCATGACTTTCATATAATTATTTGCTAATCGTCGATCTTGTCATAAATCTAAGGGATCTACTTATTTTTTGCAGTGGTTCGAGGAAAGAACAACGCAAATTGATTCTTTGGACACTCAATTGAGAGCTTTGCATTCCGCTGTAGAAAATTTGACAAATCAAAGGCGAGAGTTGGCAAATTGTACTGGCGCAACTGCAAAAGCTATTGCAGTCCTTGGACATGGCGAACAGGGAGCAGCTCTTGGGAGAGCTTTGGCACAATTAGCAGAAACTTTGGAGAAAATTGAGGTCGTTAGAAAAGCACAAAGCAATAGTGATCTTTATCAATTTGGAGAAATGCTACGGGAATACGTCTCGCTGATTGCAGCGATTAAGGTAAAAAATAAGGATATCGGAATATTGGAATTACTATCATTGAATTTCAATATAAATTTCTAAAATTATTATTTCCATTGACTAACTTAGTTTTTCGAATTACAGGAGGTTTTCCATGAACGAGTAAAGGTCTTTCAAAATTGGCAGCACGCACAGATGATGTTAAATAAGAAACGCGAGCAGAAAGCTCGACTTGAACAATCCGGTCGCAGTGACAAAACAAACCAGGCAGCGACAGAAGTTATCGAGTGGGAATCCAAAGTTGAAAGGGGTCAAGAAGAATTCGATAAAATTTCGCAGATGATAAAGAAAGAAGTGGAGCGTTTTGAATTGATCAGAGTGGATGATTTTAAGAAACAATTGATACAATATCTAGAGAACATGTTGAAACATCAGAATCAATTGATTCAGCATTGGGAGAGCTTTTTACCTGAGGCACGCGCTGTCGCGTGAATATTCCATGTAATTTCTAAGAGAATATTTTTTATTCAAGTTTACCTGCTAGGTTAGGTGCGTGTATAAAAGAATATTCTGCAATGCAATAGAGAAGATAAGATGAGAAATTGAGGAGCGTTCTAAACGTTGCAAACATGAGGGAGAAGTGTATATTTGTCATTCCGAAGATATTAGTAGGTTTAAGCGAATTTGTATTCAATCTAATTATCGCATAAAATGTTTCCTTTTTTTACTCCAAAGTTAAGTCTTTGTAATTTGTAATGATTCTGCCAGTTGCGCTCTCAATTAGAAATTACAACAGATAGGTGCGAAAAAATTACTATGTGTATAGTATAAGATCAAGTATCATCAAATTTCTTTCTTGAAATGTATTGAAAGATTTTATTGCTATTCTTATTTAGATGATCATTGTAAGTATAATCTATCTTTTAAATATTGTTATTCGACAATAAAATTCAGTTATACAGAAGTTGTATTGGATTTTTCTTGATTCTTTGGATTTGTTATAAGATTTTAGATACATACACAATTTCAATTTTTTTGAAACATTTTTTTTTGAAAAAATGTTTCGATTGTCCCGTTTTATGTGCTAATTTTTTATTGATTTAGATTAGAAAGGATATGCTTGAAGAAATGCATGGATTTATAACGGAAGAACGTGATTTTAAATTAAGTACGGCCCTGAGTTTTGCGCATATGTACCTGCGCCACGATGAGTCAATCGCAGTCAGTCGTGAAAATATTGTCTCTGAATTCACAATTCTCGCCGGTTCGTTACTTTTGTTAGTTCGACAGTTTTTCAGTTTAGTGATTTTGTTCACAGTGTTCGAGTCATTGTTCTAGAGCCGTCTCCAAACTTTGATTTTCAACATGTCTATTCGCAGTAAGTGGAAGATGAAAATATTACTGGTTTTAAAATTAGATGCCTGACCAAATAAGGGAAGAATTTAAAGTTACAGTGTTACAAACAAGACCACTGATTTCATTATTTTTCGGAATTGTGTGTCACGAATATAAAATTTTAAGTTTTTTTAAATCTTAATTTGTTATAAAAAAATGTTTTCTTTTACAGTTTCTAGTTTTTGGCTTTGCAATTCAAAACCGGTCAATGACCGATGAAATAACTGTTACGATTGTGTACAAAGAATAGCTTTTGGTATTTCACCAGTTTCCTAGAATTTCGCAATTTATAGTTTATTTATATCCTATATTCCTGTTGTTTATCAGTTTTGAAAAACTAAATATCGATCATTTGAACTTCAAGATGAAGATTTTTCACTTGACAACAACGGTAATTTAATCGGTCGATGAAATCCTTGACTTGAAGTTCAAATTTGTATAAATAATAAATATTTTCTATTTTTAATTTTAAAATTGAAAATTAAAAGGGTTTTTGAATTTTGTATTATAATTAATCTCGAATATTTTTAATTGCCCTTATATAGTAAAATCTGCATTAAGTTAATGCCACGTATGTTTTACCTTTAAAGGTAAAACATATGTGGCATTGGTTTATATACTAAAATTTAATTGATTCTTGACAGTAATCTTAATTTGCCTGAATGTCTTGAGCGGATCAAGGTGTATGTAAATAAATTAAAGGGAAATAACACCACCTGCGAATTCTTGAACGGATTATTTATTATATGAATTGAATTTAAAAATATCCAGACCAGGAATTTGAAAACAGATTCTAGAATTTGCTACAAGTATTTTTGTTAAATATATGAATTTAAAATCAAATAAAATAAATGAATAAAAAGAATCTGTTTCTCTATAATTTTTCTGTCAGTGTTGGAAAGGTCTACTTTTATTTCTAGGTGAAAAAAATTTTATTAGTCACTATCTTCGGCTTCAGAGGAATTTCTGATGTAGAAACCCCATCAAAGTATGTTTGTAATTTATGTGCCGCCTCAACATTTATTCTATTAGGTTGTCGTCATCAGCGTGCTTGCATTCCCGGCCTTGCAAAGTGCGATTCTTCCTTTATTAATTGTTTCGTAACTCTTAACGTCCTCTCGTTTATCGACAATTAACATTTTCTATCCTTGAAGAATTTTCGACACTGATGGAAGCGTGACAAATATTTCTTGGAATTTCAACCTTGGGTCAAATTAAGAAGAGTTTGAAAATAAACTCTCATATTTTTTTTATTGCGAAGTAACTAAATTATTATAAATCGCAGTATCAATTTACATATTATGTATTTAATTCTTTAGAGTTATTTCAAATTAAAGTCCATTTGAAATTTAAAAGAAACTTTATCGTTTCAGGAAGCTGAAAAAATCTTGAGAGTGATTAACAAAGATGGAAATAATTCCTTATTGTCAGTTAATTATACAAGGAGATGTTCCTTGACAATAATTCACACGTTGCGCAATTGAAGAAGCATGTGTCAATTTTACGCTGATATGATAATTAACGACCCTCTTCTATAAACAATCGATTTGCCAGGATAATTGTTCTCACATTAACAAGTGTAAAAAGGAAGTCAAGAATTTTGTTCAAATACGAATTTAGAACAAAGAATTCGAATTGGACCAAAAAACTTTTTATCAAAAAAAATATCTAATCTAAATTCTTATCCTTCAATTCTGTATTTTCAAAATTTTTTTTGCTAAATTGCTATATTAGCTTCTTTTTTATATTTTCGTCTAAAATTTAAACAGCGCTAGATTCTGGAGTCTATGGAATCTACATGTCCAATTTTATAAGTAATAATATCCCCCCGTGTGGGCAGAAATGCACGTTCCTTATCATTATACGTGCATTGGAATCATCTCAGGTCGAAGATTAAACTTAATGGTCAACTCTGACATGTTAGCAAAGACATTTACAAGTACGTTCGAAAATTACAGAATATAAGAACAATCTACATATAGGAGATAGGCGTCATCCATACAGAAATAATCGTGACCTCACAAATATGACTTCCAATGACGTATCTAAAACTTGATTCACCATGGATCAATTATCTGGTCCATTAAGTTTTGATTCTTTAACACAACTAATACAGTTTTATTACCCAATTATATTTGACATTTCACGCTTCGCATTTGACCGCAGGAGACCAAGAGGGGGAATTCAACAATTCATTTGCGTATTAAACTGTATACTCATTGTTAATAAATTATTATTTTTAATAAATCAAGAATCTATTCTATTTAGAAGAATCTATAATATTTTTAGTAATTATTGGGGAATTAAAAATTTGATCGGTATAATATTGTTTATAATATTGTATTACATTATGTAATAACCGTAATATCGTGTAATAGTTGTCTCATAGCAAATATATGTATATATAGCATTTTTGCTTACGCTGTACAATATATTTTTGGAATTCTAAAGTACTGGCAGCGAATAAGAATCCAATCAATATAGGTAAAGATAAATGTGGTTTCAGATTTTGAGAATATGAGAATCTATTTTCGATATAACAATTTGTACCTCTTTTTATGATAAGATTGAATTTTTAAATTAAAACTGAATCTCAGATTTACATTTTCTTGCAGCGCTAAACACGGAGGATAAGTTGGAGTACCAATTCATTCCTGTGACAGGAAGCCAGATTCAATTTCGTGTAAAAGCCCCGAATGATGCTCACATTGCTCTTACTACTGGTCCCCAAGAGGGGGAACCGATGTATGAGGTGAGAAAAATTTGTTTTGAAAATAACTATACATATAAATTATTAATATCTCTCACAGCATAATCCCTATTTCTTTAACTATAATGAATATTTTTGAAAAAATAATTCTAAGTTGACTATAATTATTGTAATATTTTTCAGGTTTTCATTGGCGGATGGGGAAACTCAAAATCCGTGATTCGTAAGAACAGGAACAAGCCGGAAGTTGCTGAAGTCGATACCCCTGGAATTCTCAGCAATGACGAGACTAGAGGCTTTTGGATCAGGTATAATAATTTATTTGTTAATTAACTCTGTATTACTATGTATTTTAAATTTTTGCTGTAGTGAGAATATTTGTAATTGAATTTTGTGACTTTATTAAAAAAATAATTTTTACCTTTTAATTTCAATTTAGGTGGTCCGACAATACGATTACAGCTGGCAGGGAAGGAAACTTTGACCCAATCTTGTCTTATACAGATCCTGAACCAATTGTTGTTGGGTATATTGGTATCTGCACTGGATGGGGTGCTTCTGGCGAATGGCAACTTGAAGGTAAATAAAAATATCTCTACATGGTATTATTAATTTATCCATGATACATATAAGTAAAAATTTTGATTGCAATTATATATTACTTCACAATTCTAAAATTTTTACCTAAAATTAGTAATTTGTGACTGTAATTTTATAATCCTTATTTTGTAATCTCTAATTTCTACTTTATGATTCAATTCTTAAATTATGTATCTGTCCAGATATATAAGAATATTAATTACTTTATTAACCAGTCATACTTATTCTGGGCACATTATTCATTAATGAAGCATTTCCGCGTAATTACGAGGAAATAGTTAATATTCATTTTAAGTCGGAATTAATGTAGAATTTGATATAGAAAAATATTTTGATCTAATTAGTGCATAATGGTCGAAAGTTTATTTGGAATTATTATTTAGATTAAAACAAATGCTTTGGGTGCGGTATTTTTAATCAGCTATTTAATTATAATTAATTCTTTTTTTCTGCATCGGCGAATTTTGGACAACATATTGACCCTCTACAGCGAAATGTCTTGCCGACTACGTTGATTGTACGTAATTTATTCAATTGCAGAGATGGATTTTCTTCCCGTTATCTTTGTTAAGTAGATTTGGCTTTTATAGAGAGGATAACTGCTTTTGGCCTTCCTGCACGCTTCTGCAAATTACGTAATACACCCGCAGATTTTAAATTATAAATAGAAACCACTCGTGCCTGATGTGAATAATCTCCACACAATTTATATGTATTTATATTTTTGCAATCTTAAGAGCAAAGGTCCAAAACTTGTTTAACCAGTTTTATACAGTTTCAAACAACATTTTATTCTTATAATTATATTTTATAATTCATTTTCTAAGCAAACCAGTGAGATTTGAATTATATTTTGAGATAAATTTTTTCTGGTAAAAATGTTTCGCGCTTCATAAAAAAAACCATTTTTCATAAAAGTTATTCGTCAAGAATTTCATACACACTACTGCAAGGATATATTTCTACAATCTTATTCTTATCGCAAATTTTTATTTCCAGTTTCGTCATAAATTCTTATTACTTTTTCAGTTTAGTTTATCCATTTGTTCTAGGAAATAAACTTTCTTAGTAAGTTTATTAAAGATAATGAAAACACTGTACGCGATTTTAGAATCCGGAGAATTTAAGTACTTAGCAAAAACTAGCAAAGTTCTTTCGTCCTTGTGACAAATATTGATTTTCTATCCTTATAGGTCAGACAGGTTTCAGTCCGGCGTCGTCATATATTCATTCAATTTGTCAGTAAGGTCAAGTTGGAAAAACACTCCTTAAAATTATTGATTTCTTGACCGTCATCTTTCAACTCAAAACATAATTGTAAATTCATACATTTAGAATATTTTAAATCAAAGTTATCAGTGAAAAATTCTAGAATAAAAATGTGTGATAATAAGTTTAGTGCCAATTGATAAGAAACTGATTTTGAGGTAGACTCCCTCAAAATTTGAAATTGAGGTAAAAATTACAATTTAAATTAGAAAAAATATTGAAATTTAAATTTTCTAAGGACATCCACCAATCACAACTTCGGCTGATCTGAAATACAAATTCCATCCTGCCCCCGGTGCTGTTATGCTGGAAGTGAAAGCGAAAAGTAATGCTCATGTGGCATTATCAAAATCTAAAGGGGAATCCAGCCCGATGTACGAAATCATGCTGGGTGGTTGGGAAAACTCTGCTTCTGTCATCAGATATGATCGCAAACAGCCTGACAAGGTTCTTGTCTTTTAAATTAAATTTTTATTTTTTTCTTTAAATTTAAATTCGGCCCCTTTTAACTACATTCTGACAAATTTTGATTTTTTCGAATGTGAAGACCTTTATTTAAAAATTCAGTTTATTTTAACCTTATTTAGTCCGCCAAATCACGAACTACATATATTATTCGCGGCCTTGTCATTGCCCCACCTTCCTTTCTCTGATTGCTCTTTTTTTCATGAAACCTACACGTCGTTATGTAATAGCAATTTGAGTATTTCATTATCTAAGAGGTTTTGCGTTTCAAAATTTAAAACCAACGATTTCTAGTAGATTAATTTTTTTAGTCAGCAAAAAAATTCCTAATTTTAAATTCTTTTTATATTTTGCTTTGAGAGGTTTTGGTTGCTATTAAATCGGGATTGAATTCCCGTTTCTCAGGCCGAACGGATACACACCTCTAATTTCAAGTACATAATTACAAAAGATTCCAGAATATTTCTAAATACTTCAAGAGTTTTTAAGGATTTTAAAAAATATATGTGACCCCTCCCTTTAAAGTAGAATTCTAAGTGAGATTTTGCGTTAGGTTCGCAAAGATACACCCAATATTCTGCATCCAGGCGAATACAAGCAATTCGCAATTTCTTGGCGTAATGGCCATGTTGTGGTAAGAGCTGGGGACCAAAATGGCCCTGTGATTTTGGAATGGAAAGATCCGAATCCATTTGGAATTACCCACGTTGGAGTTCGAACTGGTTGGGGAGCCACTGGATCATGGAATATCAAATTCGATCATCCCCCTACGGGAAGGAACCATGGCATGTTTTTTTCTCCTTTAATTTTTTTCATTGAAAAAATTCATCTTCAAGTGGTTTTCGTTATTCAGGCCATCTACCATCTTCTCTCATTTTCATTGTTGCTTTCTTTTGTTGTTGGTTGACAATTTATTCACTCAAAAAAAGAAGCTGAGAAAACGGAATTTGAATTTGAATTCTAATGCTTAAAAATTTTGATTGAAATTTTAGTAGATTAAAAAAGAAAAGGACGCTTCAAATTTGAAATTTTTTTCGACATTTAATATCTTTTGGCACTAAATTTTTATTTTGGTATACAATTTTTCATGTGGTGAGTGTGAATTTCAAAAATAAAAGGACTTAAAAGTTTAATAGCAACAAATAATTGTTATGCATGGGAATGTTTACTAGTTTAAGGCACAAAAATGTTTTCACTCATTGAATGTTTTGAGAGTAAATTAAAAATCATGATATGTGGTTTAGGGCTCTTTAGTTCATTATTAAAATAGTTTCGTAAATGAAGAATTGTTATACATATTACTAAAAATATTGTAAGTACAGCTTGTAACTAATTTTATGTATACATAGAATTGTAGAAGAGATTATAAAACGAAAATTATTTTCTTTTAACAAACAAAAATTGTTTTAAACTGTTTATAGCTGGTATTGTTGGTGCACCAACGCCTTCAGCACCTTCAGCGCCTGCAGCTCCAGGATCTACTGGAATTTGGTGTGAATCAGTAGCTGGAATGGTACCTTCAGGAGCAGTAGAGGGTGGACGAGACCTTGATGGACCTTTGTATGTTGGAAGAGCTCAACATGAGGGTGCTCTCATTCCTGGAAAAGTAAATCCGCAACATGCAGTTTGCTACATCCCATGGGGTGGTGGAGAACATGGAAAATCACAATATGAGGTCAGATAAAAAAGATTAATTACTTCAAAATTTAAAATAAAAAAAAGATTTTTTAATTCTCTAAAATTATTCTTTTTGTATATTTCAGGTTCTCTGTGGCTGTCCTTCGACTTGGGTACCAACCAGTGGCGATAATATTCCACCAAACGCCATTCCTGCTGGACAAACTGAAGAGGGAGAAGTCCTCTTTATTGGACGTGCAAATCACGAGGGAACAGTAACAATTGGAAAGGTACAACCATCTCACAAGGTTCTCTACATTCCATTTGGTGGTGAAGAGATTCCTCTCCCTGAGTACGAAATTCTCGTTAACTAAAAAAGGCAAGAGAATTTTTGCAAAAGTTCTTCTCACTTTGGAGGAGTTGAATCTCGATTATTCTCTTTAAATAAAAGATGTAAAACAAAATTCAAAAGTAAAAGGCTTGCTGCCAAAATTCACGAAAGTGGAATAATTTTGCTTTTCAAAAAATGCTGTTAGTTCTAGGAAATTCAAATCTTATTCTGACCTCACAGGAAATTAGTAATAATAGAATCAGAGCCAGAAATTTAAAAAGTTAATTGAGCGTTACACACTGAATGATTCATTCTCTAAAAGATGCGTCACCACCTGCCAAATGCCTTCCTTATTTTTAAGACTTTGTATATCATTAAGTTTTTTTTCACGCTGAAAGCGCACAGTTATAGAATAGAAAATACAAAGTTTACTACAGTTTGTGATAGTATTTTTGTAAATTTGAAAGCTTTTGGAAAAGAGAAGAACTGTTGATGAAAATTATGCGATTAGAACTAGTTAAGCAATATTATATGCATACGTAATATATTTTTTAATCTTTTAACGCGCCATGCTTTGTTCTTAAACATACATGAAAGTTATATTTTTTGAAATGTCACTCGATAGAATCGAGCATTAAATGAAGCAATAAAGCGCAAATTATTGAATGAAAAAGATGTTTTTACTTTAGTAATTAATGTTTCATTAGATAAGATTTAAGATTAAGTAATACGAATTAATATTTTATTAACCATTTCGATATGATCAAATCTACTTGCCTTGAAATTGACAAAAATTTTATTTGTAGGGCCTACAATTGATCAAATTCAGGATAAGAAATGAGATTACATGATTTACAAAATCTCTTTTATTAATGGTTTTGACAATGTTGACTATAACACACCTTCTCGCAGTTTGTATGGGTTTCTTAGCATCAAGTGTACGAAGATACATTTATTTCGATAAATCATTGGATGTGAGTGGGAATGGTTTAGCGTGTAAATAGGTACAGGATTAACGAGAGGACGGCTGCAAAATCGCATTTTTTTCAGAAAGCTAACATGACTAAACTATTAAGCGTGGAAAATGACACTCGGAAATTTTCTTATACAAAAAAAAAATATTTAAATTAAACTATTGTAATTGAAAAGTTAAAAAGTGATTTTGAAAAAACTTCAAGCTGATCGAGAAATTGAGAAAATAAAGGAAAAATAATGATTTTATTTACAGGAGATAAGTTGATGCTAATATAGACTTATCTTACAGATAAATTTGTTTCAAGGGAATAGAAAATCTTTCAAACCTTTTGTATGAATTTCAATATTTCTTTTAAAGCATCCAGAATTCTTGATTGTAAAAAAATGAATTGGCAAAGTATTTCTTTTTTTTTTATCCTGACGAAAATACTTCTGTTGGTCATTTTCTAGCCTCAGTAGTGTAGAGCTGTATTTTAATTTCATTGTGTTTTATTTTTGTGCTAAATTTTTCGTCAGGAAAAAATTGTTTAACCAATTTTTAAGGAAATACAAGTTTTAATTTCTTCTCGACTTTGTAGAGAAAGTTGGACTGGTTAATTTACATTGAATATGCCATTCACATGCTTGTAATTGTTTAATTTAGTCAATCACTCGTTTTAAATGCAGACGTAGTTCTTCCTTGGTAGCATACATTAATTTCATTCACGTTTTAGCAAAAAGGATGACACCAATCAAGACTGATGAGTCATAAAATTTTCTTTGTTGGGTAATATTTAATAAACTTTTAACAAGTAAAATCTCAAGTTTAAGAACATTTAAGAATATAAATTCAATTTAATTTTGACATTTAATTGTAATTTTATTTTACGTTTCGCAATTATTTTAAAAGAAAATTAAATCATCATTTTTAATTACAATTTAAAGTTCAAATTGTCGATTTTTGCTGCCATCCTTTTCTATAAAACTATGTCAATAAATATCCTCTTCTCAATTAACATCCACACACATACAATCAGGTATAAAGACACATACAGGAAGTGCACGTGGGGTAGAAGGGCAGGGTGGTAGGATAGACTCTTCTAATAGACTTTGCAGACGGACATAATAGAAATAGTTGATCTAGCATCGCTGTACAGGGTGTTCTCTGGCAATAATTATTTAATTAATAACCGAACTCAATTCGCTTCAAGACAGAATAATGCGCGTTTCCCCAAGGAAAACGAAATTCGAAAGCGAAAAGACGTCGCAAAATTTCGATGTTTAGTTCTTTCATTGAATTTAATTACAATAATAATTAAAAGCTTCATTTTATTAATAAAAAGAAGTAGGGGTTTCTCAGTAAGACTTTATTACGTAGTAAAGTAAAAAAAGCTATATTTAAATTGAAGAAACTTGATGATGATTAAGCTTAATTCCTTTGCTTTTTGCTGAAAGTGTAGATATTGAGTGTGTTATTTGAAATAAAATGGATTATTTAATAATTGACTTGAGAGGAGAAATTAAGCGTCGCTTTCCGACGAGTTTTGCTTTTTCGCTATTTGGGAAACGAGGAAACACCTTATATAAATATATCAATATCGGTAATAATATATTATCTATCATTTACATTTATATTCTATATCAGTAAGCATGATATTTTCTTCAATATATTAATTCTTTCCATTTTTGTGTCACAGGTGATATTAAGGGATTAGCTTAATTTTTAGTGAATAAAATGTATTATGTATATATTCACTTCAGCCTTGTTGCGTGCAGCTCGTGTCGCGGTGCTTACAATTTATTTCTATAGATAAATTCAATTAGGACAAATATCAAACTAGCTATGAGGTACGAATCCAATTAAAAAAGTAAGTTACAGAATTAAATTAAAAATTACACTTTAGAGAGTATCGGAGAAATGGAATGCCGTCCATTTTAATTTCTCGTTGCAAATTAAAATAGAGATTTCATTTCAGAGAGATTTGACTTTGATGTTTTGCAAATATAAATGCATTCTACCATATGGTATTAGGGACTTTTTTTAATCTTTTTTTTTTACTTTGTATACATTTGACGAAATATATAGAAATTGAAAAACGCAGCACCACGAGGAACTGACACTCTTATTCATTAGAATTGCATCTGACAGCATCATACGACAAATTTAAAAGAACGCTTTTTTTTCTCGAAGGAGACAAAAATTTATTATTCAGCTCCCAATCGTGCTGACATACTTTGCTATTTTATCGAATCTCTTTTTCCCTACCACTGTGATTTCAAATCACACATTGACAATTTTCAGAACGCGCCGAATAATATTGAAAAATGTGCCAAGGGGTTTATCGGGGGAAAATGGGGCGAGTAAAATGGTAAATAATCCTAGCTATGCATTTTACGAAAATTATTGGGATTTTATGGAATTTTAAAGAATTTCAAAGGATTTGATGAGATTTCATTGGTATTTCAGGAATTTCAATTTTAAAGCCACATTTTCCCCCAAGATCCATAAAATAATCGGCCATAAAATAAATATTCAGAAAAAAAAGAAATAAAACCTCATCTATAAAATTAAAAAATGGAGTGTATCGCTAATATCACGCAATTTCGTCATTAACACATACATTATATGCAAAACATCATATCTTATAATTAATATGATTACGCAAACTGTACAATATACCTACAACTCTCAACGGGACTTGTTCTGCAAAATTTCTGAAAAGAACAATTTTAAAACAATCAAAATTGACAGAAATTTATTTCCGTATTTCTATTCAATGAATACTTTATCTTTTGTTATTATTTTCCTTTTCTCGCTCGCAATCCTTGTCGCTCAAAATTAACATTTAAATGCGAGATAACTAACAGTAAGTAAAAGAAAACTTATTATATTGAAAGTCTGCATTCAAGTCACCGTTAAGAAGACTTATGTCTATATACACAAACATACACTCGCACAATTTTATTGTAAAAGGCCGTCGCCTTGTACATACACAGTCGTGAAATAAGAAAAAAACGCGTGTGGATTTTAGAATACTAAATTTACACCTTGGTGATATACCTAGTTTTATTTTCTAAGACGACGTTTCATTATCCAATACGAATTTTTATTCTCCCTTTGTTATTAATTTTTTCCCCTTTTAATCACTGATCGAGCTCTCAGTGTATATATATTTATGTATACTTTATATTTGTGTGTATATTTATAATATAGATTCCAGAAAATAACACTCGTACAAAATTGACTATAGCCCATTGCTTCTACGATGTGTTGGAAATAGTGCTTACACCTTGGTTTTAAAATAACTTTCGTGACGTTCGACTAATCATTTTGGGGGCCCTTCATAAGTTTCTCAAGGATCATTTTTTCCTAGATTCAGAATAAATTTATTAATTTTACAGAATTTCTTCGAATAGAGGCATTTAAATCTAAACAATTTGCAACCTAAACATTTATTTTTAATCTAAAAGCTTTTTCAACTTGAAAATTCCCACCAAAAGCCTTAAGTAATTTATGAGTAGCCCCTTATTATTATCGTTATCGTTATCATCTAAATTTTTTTAAATCGTATCTCTCCCTCTCACTTTTCTAGATATGATGTGAATACGTATTGACCTCCGATTTATCCGACCGGCTTACCAAATTTTATTCCTAATCCTGACCATTAAATCAGAAATTTTCTATATTTATTTACTATACGTTTACGGGATTGTTTTCTCAAAATTAGGGCCAACAGGAAAAATGACATTCTTCTTCTTTCTCTGAAGAAGAAATTCCTTTTGATTATAACAATTATTGCAGTTTTGTAAATAATCGACTAGTTGCCTAATGCAAGGATTTTATAATGGAGGCTTTCTTATCGATAAATTTTATCGATAATAATAATAAGTAAGATTTGGTCCGTCTCTTGCAAATCTTTACACACATTTACATGTCCGACTCGAACCATAGTTGCTTTTCATTTTTGTAAATTTAATTTAAACATTTATTAACTTAAAATTGAAAAAATTATTTTTGAAAATTTTTTTCGGGTATTTACAATTTTAAGAGTGAAGTTCCGGTCGGACTGGTGTCAACAGGAAATTGACGCGAAGAGGTTCTACTATTATTTCCATAATGATTAGGCCAACTCGTTTTTTTCTAAATTATACTCCCATTTATTTTTTCCCCCGCAACATTTTTTATTCCTAACTCATTTTAAAGAATTGTATCACAAAAATTTTCCTCAAATTATTAAAAATCAAAATATTTTAAAATAAAATTTTCCAAAATTATCATAAGCATAAATTATTGACAAAATTGTTGTTACATTCTAGTTAAATAAAATGCCTTATAGCTAAGTTTAGAATAGAACCACTGAGCTCAATTCAATTATTGCGAGATATGCTCTAGTGGCAGTGCTAAAGTTTTCCTCTTGATATGTTTTCACTACTCATCTTTCAAATTAATTTTCTACCTTAACTCTAATTGTAAAATTAAATTAAAAATTCGCATAAAAGTATTTAAAAGTATTATTTATACTAGTTGATTGTTAAAAGTGGATAAAAAATGTTGCGAGGCAAACTTAGAGAGAGGGACGACTATGATAAAAACAATAATAATCATAATTTCGCTGACTAGATTCGAGTCCATCCTTTGGTAACACTTAATTCATTCACTGGTGACGGGGATGATCACCCTTCGGAGGGAATCTGTACAAAATTGAAACGGTTTCGTTCCCCTTTTATTGTGGATTTTTCGCAACCGTTTCGAGACTGAAAATTTTTTATATCCTAGCTCCACTTCCCGAGATTTTGATCGCCTTGAAGCGAAAAGAGACTTACTCAGGGGATGCAAGAGTTGGTGTTGGTTGCCGATTCTGGCTGTGAAAGTGCTACGGAAAAATCAGAATCGAGAATAAGGTCGCTGATGCAACCCACGATTCCTCTTTTGTACCTTCCTCCTGTCGTCCTCACGATATCGGGCGCCCCACCTTGAAATTAAATTAAAAAGATGTTTTAAAAGTCAATAAGAGGTATTTGCAACTGCTGATAAATCGGGACAATTAGGATCTGATATAAATGACAAATGATAATTACCTATATAGAGACCCGTATCAGTATTTAATTGTCGTAATTGACCTGGAGATGATACAGAGACTCCGGGTCCACTGTCGACGATGAGGGACGACCATTGCTCGTTTCTAAAAAAGGAATAAGGTCATTTACAAATTAAAGAAAACATTAGGGATGTTGGAGCCAAGTTTTAATCTAAAAATTCGATTTCCTCATTTTACTCAACAAATATTAAATTTGGGATTTTTTCCCTCTGTAGTATTAATCAATTTGTAAGTATAATTATGCGCACAGAGCCATAAAATATCTAATTCCAATATTTTTAAATTAAAATGAAAATATTGAATTTTGAAGTCAGATTTTTAATTCTTCGTTTTATGCAAAAAGTATCGAAATTAAACATTTTTTCGCTCTGTATGCAGTCTTATATTTGAAAACAGATTAGCGCTACAGAGCGAAAAAATATTTATCTACAATTTTCGTTGAGTAAAATGGAGAATAGAATTTTGAACTTAACAGTTGGATTTAAGAAAATATTTTAGATCAGAAAATTAGGCATATAATCTGAGGTTTGGATTTTTAGAAAAAGGGACTTGCCTAACAGCTCTAATACGATGCCACAAATCGTCGTCTAATCTAGTGAGATTATATCTAAGTGTGGCTTCGCCAGATCCCAGATTGTAGGCCAGAGTAAGGTAACCCTGGTCCAAGCCAAGAGCAAGAAAATCATTGTTTGATTCCTCATCCTCTGAAGGATCAGGCTGTCGGCCACTCCAGAGTAAAAGACCGCTGCTACTGCTCGCCCTAAACCTCATATTTATGTCTACCCTGTAGCTGATAATCCTGTAAAAAATTAGGGAAAATTAGGGTTTAAAAGGAGTGAAAGATCTTTAATAGCTTATATAATCTATTAAATCCTGTTACTGACATTTATCATTTTATCAAAGGACATGAACCCTAAAATTTCTAGATATTAGTAGGTAAGTGTCGGTTAGAGGAATTTGCAAATTTTTAATCTGGGTATCGTTCCTTTATTAAGTACCGGTTTTTTGGTACCTTTTCATGGTGTCAGCATCATTATAATGAAGATAACTTTCGATGCCTGTAAAGCTAGGTACAGATTTGTCGAGGGGATGCCCGAGGGAGATGTTGGGTCTTGTTGGCGACGTTATCGAAGCGATATATTCGTTTGTCGCTGGGCAGGGATGTGGCATTCCTGGACGACATCTGCAGGTGAATCTTTCTCTCATAGGACGACACTCGGCATCGCCGCAGGGTCGCGCCTCGCAGGCATGTCCGCAATTTCCGACGTTCACTCCACCCAGAGCCTCAGCTAGAATGCCAACCTATTGAAAATTACAGTCTATTATTCCCTCTAGACTAAAACTTGTCCCTGAGTTTGTGACAATGGGAAGTCTCTTCAAAGAACTGAAGTCTATATTATATAAAAATTAGACTAATTATCTCTCTTCATTCATTCATCAAACTGATGGAGAGTAATTAATTTCTCTGAATTTTAAAAGGATTTCAAAAGATTTTAAAACATTTTAAAGCATTAAGGGTGTTGGACCCATGTGTTAAGCTCAGAATTCTAATCTCCATATTACTCAACGAAAATTATAGATAAATATTTTTTAGCTGTGTAACGCTAATCTTTTTTCAAATATAAGACTGCATACAGAGCGGAAAAAGATTTATTTTTGATACTCTTTGCGTAAAATGAGGAATTCAAAATCTGACTTCAAAATTCAATATTTTCATTTTACTTAAAAAATATTTGAATTATGTATTTTCTCGCTCTGTACGCATAATTCTAGTTAAAAATTGATTAATTCTACAGAGGGAAGAAATTCCAAATTAAATATTTGTTGAGTAAAATGAAGAAATCGAATTTTTAGATTAGAACTTGGCTCCAACACCCTTAAAAAGCATTTTTGGGTTTTGAAATTACACTTGAGAATCTTGAAACTCTTTTAAATGTAAAATATGCATATTTTATGTAACTAGTTTTGAAGCAAACGGTGAAATATTATATTATATAGGAACGTAGGCTCACCTCTCTGCGGTTTAGAATAACAGTTTGTATGCATCCAACGAAGCTCGCCTTAGTTTTCATTTTTGGGGAATAAATTTCAGAGGATGGAGCGCCACCTAAATAGAGATTCAGGGGCAGGGACAATTGGGTGAAAGCTCCTGGTGCAAGAACTTCTTGCGCAGGTTCGTCCTCCACCTCCAAGGAAGCTAGACGTCCGGTCCTTGAGACTTGCACTTCCACCCACTCGCCTAGTTTCACAGGCGATTCACTCCTGCAACATAAAATCTCATTTACATCCCTTAAATTTGCATCTTAGTAATTAAGAAAAGAAAAGAAACAATTTGTCTTATAATTCAGCTCTGGAAATTAGAATTTATTTTAAGATAATAATTATTATCTGTCTTCTTTTATTATTCGGGATCACGTAAATTTCCCGAAATTTAAAATTTCCGAAGTTGAAAATTATCGAAATTTAAAATTCCCGAAGTTGAGAGTTCCCGAAATTGAAAATTCTCGAAATTGAAAATTGGAAATTGATTAACATTAAAAATAAATATTTCTAAATTTTTTTACATCAAAGGTATTATCCAATCGGTTCGAAAAAAGAAAATTTTCAAAATCGAAAACGAGAATTTTTAATTTCTGGAATTTTCAATTTCGATAATTTTCAACTTCGGGAATTTTTAATTTCGGTATTATTATTTTCTTTCAGTAATTTTCTACTTCGGAAATTTTAAATTTCGGGAAATTTACATGATCCCAACTGAATCAGTCAAATTCCACTGATTTTCAGTGACTTTTTTCTCACGATTTTAATCAGTGAAAAGTCACTGAAATTTTCAGTCATCTTCACTAAAATACTAAAAATTTCAGTGACTTTTCACTGATTTCCAGTAGATTTTTCACTGATTAAAATCGTGAGAAAAGAGTCACTGCAAATCAGTAGAATTTGACTGGTAATCAGTTAAATTTGACTGATTCAAGTTTAGAGAGAAAATTTCGGTTCGATGGAAATTGTATTGCAATTGATTGAAAGGTAGCAAAGTTTCGATTTTAACATTCATTGTCTATTTATACCATCATTTATGCTGATTTTTATAAGAATTTTACGAGAGTAATTATTATTAATGCCTCGTCCTGATTTACAGTCTCTAAAGAAACACATAAACAGCGGGATATTAGAGAAATTAAAAATTAATGAAAGAGAAGGCTTTTCTTAAGCCCTGTTTCAGAATTAATCTTTTAAGGCTCAAAACTTCCCTTTGAAAAGTTCCATTATAACAACCGTCGGACCGTAAACTTGCTTATACTATTGGTGTGCGTTAAGGCTACGTAATTCTGAGATGAAATTATTAATAAATCCTTCCTTTTCGGCATGTGAAAGGGGCTTTTGTAGTTTACAAGCAAATTAAATATTTACAAATTTGGGGGGAATTGCGACTAATTGTTTTAGAGAGTTTCTAAAATTCATGGACGTAAATAGCTCTTTCACTATGTAGTCTTAATTCATAATTCAATATTTATACGACTTTACTGTTTCTACATGTTAAAAATTTAATTAGGGAATTAACATTAGCATATTTTTGTTTGACTATAAATTTTCGTCCAAGTAGAGAGGTGTTCAATTTGGAAAAAATGCAAATTTGTCGGCTTTTTAATTAAAACCGTAAAAATTTAAAGCTTCGAAATATCAACTTTAAGATTATTTCCTTTTTATAACAGTTCATCGCTTTGATAAAAAAATTATTAAAAGACTCTTTTAACGCGACGAGCTAGGCGACCAGGACTGTCAGAAATATGGGTCTGATTTTACATTTCAGTGCTTCCACAGTATAGCTATATTTCAGAAAATCGATTTGTCTTTAATATGTTATTTATACTCCCAGACACATGAGACAAATAATGCAGTGGACTCAACTAATTTTGGTTAGCCAGGCAATTTATACATATATCATGTAATAAGAATCGATTTTTGCATTAAGCAAAAGGTTTATGAAATAAATGCCGACACAATTTTGTTCTATTTTTCTTCCACTTTCTCATTTAATGTATGCAATTTTCTCTAGAAAATTTGCAATAATGTCAGGGACAAATATAGGTACTTTTGAAGAAAGATGTTCAGTATTCAGTTTTCAGTGAAATTCAGTTAACGTGAGATAATAAGAAAGTTTAATGGTACAAGAGGATAAATTACTTTGAAAAATGAAATTCTCCTTATAGCTATATATAATTTGTGTCTGCATCACGAGGCTACGACAAATGGTTTATTTTTACTCTCAGATTTTTTAATTTAAATTATTGAGGTAATGAGGTTGAGCCGAAAATCAATATCCCAGCTTTAATTTTAAATAACTACTTTATAATTTTTTACCAATCTTATTTTTGTTGACACCCAGAAAACAGTTTCTTCGAATCAAAGAAACTTTATTTGAATCAAAGAAATCATAGTATTGATATACGGTCAAAGAAACATTTCTTTGATTCAAAGAAATTTTTTTTGAATTAAACAAACAGTTTCTTTAAATTAAAATAATTTAAAATAATTTTGTTTGAATCGAAGAAACTTCGTTTGAATCAAACAAAATTATTTTAAAAAAAAGAAAGTTTTCTTTAATATAAGGAAATTTTAAATTTGAGTTATTAAAATAAAAGTTTTGATTTAAAACAAGGTTTTTTCTGAGTGTTAATCGAAATGGGGAATGTTAAAATCGCAAATCTTGGAGTTTCAAGCATTTCAATCATGAAACTGTATAAACTGAAAGCCTTAATTTCCACAGGATCAAATATTGCAAAAATGCGTAGTTGAAAGCAGAAAGCAGAAAGCTTGAAAATGCACAACATCCTGAGATTCGCAAGTCTGTAATTTCAAACATTTAAAACATGAATCTCTCAAATTTGAAGAATTTCATACAACGTTTCATCATTTAACTTCCATTTAATCTTGAAGCTTTTACTTATTTTCTATTCTAAAAAGATGATTGAGTCGAAGTCGAAATATCGTAACGCCTATTCCGTACGTACTTCTGATTCGTCGTGTAAGTATCGATAGTGATTTTCAACAATCGATACTTGCCGAATCGTAACTTCCGCGTAAATTAAATTTGAAAGTTTGAACTTGAAATTTTGAATTTGGTTTCGGTAATAATCATTTTTTCACGAGTCTAAACTCGAACTACATTGAAAATCTAAGAATTTTAAGGGAATTTTATGGAATTTTTAAAGATTTCATGAAAGATAATGGGATTCTAAATGCTATCGTAGAAATTTAAAGAATTTCATGGAATTTGATAATATTTCTATGTAATATTTATAAGGGATATAAAAGATATAAAGATATTTTAAATTTTACCGTAAAATTTTAAGAATTTTTTTGGGAATTTGAAGAGATTTTAAAATTTTCATGAAAGATAATGGGATTCTAAATGCTATCGTAGAATTTTAAAGAATTTCAAGAAGTTTCTGGGAAGTTTTAGAATTTTTCATGACTCTGATTAGATTTCAATCGTACTTCAAGGTACTTTTATAATTTTAAAATATGTATGTTGTGGGATTTAAATAAGGAATTTTAAACTTTATAGGGTATTTTATTGAGAAATTTCAAAAGATTTTTATGATTTTTAAAAGATTATGTAGAATTTACAAAGATTTCGAAGTTTTTCGTAAAATTTTAAGGGTTTTCAAAAAATATTTCTATAATTTATAAAAGATTTTGTAATATTTTTAAGGATTTCAAGTTGATTTAAGTGATTTTTACGAAATTCAAGAGATTTTTAGGATATTAAAACGATTTTGTATAATTGTATGGGATTTTAAAATATTTTGTGAAATTTTAAGGGATTTTAAAATTTTTATAAGAGTTTTATGAGGTTTTAAGGAATTTTACGAGATTTCTAATAATTTTAAGTGATTTTGAGGGAAATTTAAAGGATTTCATGGAATTTGATAATATTTCTATGTAATATTTATAAGGGATATAAAAGATATAAAGATATTTTAAATTTTACCGTAAAATTTTAAGAATTTTTTTGGGAATTTGAAGAGATTTTAAAATTTTTTTCATGGAATTTCAAAAGGTTATTAGGAATTTTTAGAGATTTTCATCAATTTTAATATGGATTTCCAGAGATTAATAATTTTGAAGGTTTTTATGTGCATTTTTAACGATTTTTAAGTGATTTTTACGAAATTGAAGAGATTTTTAGGATATTAAAACAATTTTGTAGAATTGTATGGGATTTTAGGATATTTCGTGAAATTTGAAGGGACTTTAAAAGATTTGTAAGAATTTGATGAAGTTTTATGAGATTTCTAATAATTTTAAGTGATTTCGAGAGATTTTTATAATATTTAAACGATTTGATGAGAATTTTAAAGGATTTCATGGAGTTTGAAGCTATTCCTAATACTTTTAATGGATTTTAAAGGATATAAATGGGATTTGAATTGTTATCATTGAATTTAAAAGAATCTCAAGAAGTTTTTGAAAATTTTAAGAGATTTTGACGAAGTTTAACATAGATTTTAAGAGATTAAAAAAATAAGATATAATAAATTATATAATATTGAATAAGAACGTAAATACGCGCGCGGAGCGCGCGTTCGTTCTTGTTCTATTCTAAAAAGATGATTGAGTCGAAGTCGAAATAACGTTACGCCTATTCCGTACTTCTGATTCGTCGTGTAAGTATCGATAGTGATTTTCAACAATCGATACTTGCCGAATTGTAAATTTCGCGTAAATTGAATTTGAAATTTTGAATTTGGTTTCGTTAATAATCATTTTGTCACGAGTCTAAACTCAAAATACTTTGAAAAGAATAGGAATTTTATGGAATTTTTTTAAGATTTCATGGGAGATAATGGGATTTTAAATGTTATCGTAGAATTTTATTGAGAAATTTCAAAAGCTTTTTATGATTTTAAAAATATTTTGTAATAGTTTTAAGGATTTCATGGAATTTGATGATTTCTTTAATGATTTTAAGAGATTTTAAGAGTTAATTGAGAAATTTTCAGAGTTTGCTAGAAATTTTTAGAGATTTTCACTAATCTTAACACGGATTTGAAGAGATTAATGATTTTGTAGGTTTTTGTGTGCATTTTTCATGATTTTTAAATGATTTTTTACGAAATTCAATAGATTTTTAGGATATTAAAACGATTTTGTAGAATTATATGGGATTTTAAGATATTTCGTGAAATTTTAAGGGATTTTAAAAGCTTTGTAAGAGTTTTATGAGGTTTTAAGGAATTTTAAAGGAATTTATGGAATTTGATAAGATTTCTATATAATATTTTTAAGGGATATAAAATATATAAAGAGTTTGTAAGTTATATAGTTAGTAAGTTATATAAAGAGATTGAAAGTTTGTCATGGAATTTCAAAAGATTTATAGGAATTTCTAGAGATTTTCATGAATTTTAAGCGATTTCACGGGTTTTCAAAGGTTTCTTGGAATTTTTAGAGATTTTCACAAAGTTTAACATAAGGTTTTAAGAGATTAGAGAAATAAAATATAATAAATTATATAATATTGAAAAAGAATAGAAATGCGCGCGCGGAGCGCGCTTTTGTTCTTGTTTTATATAATTTAGTATTTGAATATGCATACACATAAAGTATTTAGCGTATGAAGTCTGATTATGTAACGAACATATTTGAATCAACCTCACCAATCACATGATCATCGTAATCAACGTCATAAAAAAGAAGAATCCGGTGTCCGATTTACTAATTCGACATCACTGGAGGGTAATAATTCAGAGAATAGTATTCGTGTAGGGTAATTAATAGTTCGTGTAGCGGGACAGTTGAAAAAGGAAAGCGTACATGTACAAGAGAGGCGTGTGTGCATTGACCGCACTCTATGAATTTATGGTCTAATAAAAGGAGAAATGAAAGCTGGATCGAACACGACCCGATTACACGCCAACCCACCCTCAGTATGACAGTCCGAACTATGTCTGTGCATAGGTGACACGTGGATAGTGCATACACACTAGTGTGTACTGATTTCCTCCATGAATATTCAGTCTTTCGATGCTTTCGATTCTCACGATACATACACAAGAAGGATCAAACGCTCACCTAGCATTCAATTTTTCCCTGATCGTTCATTAAAATTTCATTAGTTCTCTGCAAGATTTAGAGGGTTCTCTTGATAAAAAGGAAATAAGAGGATTGAGAAAGGGAATTTGGAACAACCACAAAGTTTTAGAAAACGTCTTCTAGAAACGTTAGAGATTTAAACCTGAGGCGCATGAATATGCTCCAAATTATATTTTTCCTAAAATTTATTTGACCGAAAATCATTTAATCGAATAGCAATTTGCTATAATTTTTATATTACTGAATTATCGTTTGATATAATTTTTATTTTATCGAATTATAATTTGACATAATTTTTACAGTACCGAATTACTGTTTAACATAATTTTTATTTTTCCGACAATTTGATTGGCTGATTTGAATTTCGCGGTATTATTCAGCCAATCAAATTGTTGGCCGCCATTTTAGGACAAATGAAATTTCTGTTACTTGGGATTTCGGTCAGATGGGAATTATATGACAGGTGGTGTTTCGGTAAAATGAATTTTAGGTAAGATGCTCATTCGGAAAAATAAAAATTATGTTAAACAGTAATTCGGTATTATAAAAATTATGACAAATTATAATTAAAAATTATAGCAAATTGCTATTCGATCAACTGATTTTCGGTCAAATAAATTTTAGGACAAATAGAATTTGGGGCATATTCATGCGCCTCTTTAAACCTTTTCATTTTTATTGTTCCTTTATATATTAATTTATGTATTTTAATTCACAAAATCTAAATATTTAAAGTTTAAATTAGAAATGTTTTCATATTTGCCGAGGATGGTTAATTTTAAGAAGGATCATTTACCTTAAAGTTGCTGGTCCAGTTCCTAGATCGAACGTGAATTCAACATGACCACCTGATAGATAGAGAGCAATAAAATCACCAGTGGCATCGCTGTGATGACCATTATAGAGAATCACACCATTGCGCGCTGTTGGTTTTAGAGTGACGGCCAATTCCAACCAGGAAAGCGACGTTTCCGCTAATCCCGGATACCGTAAGTATGAGGATCCATTGAAGGACGGCACCTGTGGAAAATGGCGTTCCCGTTAATTGCAATTTGAGCTCAGACCACTTTATGAGAAAATTTCATTAAAAATCATCAGTCTCAGCACTTCTTTCCAATCTTTCTACTTTCCAAGTTAAATCTGAGGAAAAGTCTGCAAATAATTGTTCTTGGCTTCGTCTTTAATCAGAAATCAATAATTAAAGGTCAATTCATTAAAACTTACTCATGGGAACTTCTCTCTTATCGTATTACTTTTTTTTTCTAAATTGAAGCAGTTAAATTCTAGTTCTGAGATGAAAAGTAAAAGGATCTTCCCTTCAAAGAATTAAAAACTGCCGTAGAAAATATAATTCAACAAAAACTTCAAGTCATTAAAAAATCAATGAAGGTTTGTTGATTCAAAAGAAAATCATAAAAAATTTGTTAAATCCTTTAAAATTTCTTAAAATTCTTTGAATTCCCTAAACTTCCTTAAAAATCTCTTAAAATTTCATGAAGTCCTTTTAAAATTCAACTAAATCTTTTAAATATTACACATATCTCTTATAATCCCTTTAAATTCATAGAAATCTCTTAAAATCTTTTAAAATTCCACGAAAATATTTATAATTCCTTAAAATTTCTTCCAAGTTTCTCAAAATCCTTTATAATGTAACAAAAAACTTTAAAATTCCTTAAAATATATAA
>UCOK01006627.1:0-19802 GCA_900474325.1 Synergus umbraculus
ATATATATATATATATATATATATATATTCCTATATGTGAGAGGTACTGATGCTGAAAGTTACAACCTGCCTCAATCTTTTCGAATGCATTAATCTAGAAAAGAGACAAGAGACTTGAAAGAACGAATGCTTCGGATTTGCAACGTTTAGGCGAATCAGAGTTACGCGGACAGACACCGATTACGAAAGGAACGTCGAGACGCCTTCCGATGCGGCTAAATTCGACTCTAGAGTCCACGGGTCGAACACGATTCGTGGAAAGATCAAACACTTGAACTCTTAATATTGCACCTTTCTGAGATTTGCAGATTTTTTTAATTGACGGATGTTCAGTATAATTTAATCTGGTTACTGCCTCACTCTGACTTATTGTTAGTTAAATCTTTCTAATTAATAGTAGTTGTTTGGTAATTAAAATAGTACGATGAATGAATTAGTAACAAACTACAGGAAGTAGTATAAATATCTACGAAAAACTACAATTGTGATTGCGACAAATACAAATATTTTGTGACAGGCTATGTGGAAACTATTTAATAATATCAAGGTGACCATAAGATTCAATTTTTCAATTTTCCTGACATTTCCCTGGCTTTCAGACAAATTTCCCTGACAGAAAAGTATTAAAAATGAGAAGAAATTATCAGTAAAAATACTATTGAAATTTTTCAAAAATTTCATATAATATCACTTTAAATCTTTTGAAATTTAAAATCACTTCACAACATTTAATATTCGTAAAAATCTCTGGAATTTACAACATTTGAAAAGATCTCTTAGAATTCATTGAAATTCCTAGAAACATCTTCAAATTCCACGAAATTCCTTCAGATTTGTTAATATTTTATGAGATCCATTCAATTTTCACTAACTTTTTTAAAATTCCTCAAAATCCTTTAAAATACTTTAAATTCCAAGAAAAATTTCAGAATCTTTTAAAATTCCTAAATAAAATCTCTTAAAATTTCCTGTAATCCTTCAAAATTCCATAAAACATTTTCAGAATCTCAGAAAATATTTTTAAATTCCACGAGGAATTTAAAAATCTCTTAAAATGCATCAAAATTTCTTTAAATTATTGGAAACCCATAAAATTCGTTGATATCTCGTGAAATTCTTTAAAATTCCCTAAAGTGTATTAAAATCTCTAAAAAAAACTCTTGAAATAAAAAATCTCACAAAATCATTTAAAAATAAAAAATGGCTTTACATTTTTTAAAATTCTATGGGGAAAATTTAAATTGTTTAAAATTTCTCTAAAAAAACTAAACTTTCATATAATTCTTACATACCGTTTAAAATCCTTTTAAATTCCACTAAAATATTTATAATTCCTTAAAATCTCTTAAAATTCGTCCAAATTTCTTAAATTCTTTTATAATTTCACGAAAAACTTTTAAACCCCTCAAAATATGTAAAAAAAACCTTTATAATATTTGAAAGCTTTTCGAAATTCCCTAAAACTCCACAAAATCTTTAGAAAAAAAAAAAAAAAATATCGTGGAATCCTTTAAAATGTCCCAAGGAACTACTTTAAAATACCTTAAAATTCTTTGAATTCCTTAACTTCCTTAAAAGTCTCTTCAAATTTTTTAAAAATAAAAAATAATTTTTTGAAATTTTTTGTTAAGGGCATGTGATACTTTAACATAAGAGCAAATTACTTATACCAATTATACATTCATAATAATAAATATTTTTAGTGAATAAGAGTCAATAAACCTTCGCCTAATATGGTCGAAGGTTTATTGACTTATTAGCTAAAAATATTTATTATTATGAATGTATGGTTGGAATAACTAATTTGCTCTTTTTTTACAGTATCACATACCCTTAATTCCATTTTAAAAATGTCAAAGTTTCTTAAAATTTTTACAAGGTTTTAAAAATTCTTGAAAACCTTTTGAAATTCTATAAAATTCTACAAGAATATTTATAATCCCTTAAAATTTTTTAAAACTCTTCCGAGTTTTTTAAAATCCTTTAAAATCCGTAAAAATCTCTTAAAATTTTGTAAAATTCCACAAAATCTTTTGAAAGTCATAAAAATTTCGTGAAATTCTTTACAATCCCATGGGGAACATTAAAACCCCTTAAAATTACTTTAAAAAATCTAAAATTTCTTTACATTCTTACAAGCGATTTAAAATCTTTTAAAATTCCACAAGGAACTTTTAAATTCCAGAAAATTCTTTGAATTCCCTAAACTTTCTTAAAAATCCCTTAAAATTTCATGAAGTCCTTTAAAATTCCACTAAATCTTTTAAATATTATACAAATCTCTTGTCACCCCTCAAGAGTCCTAGAAACCTCTTAAAATCTTTCAAAATTATTGGAAACCTCTTGTAATCATGAGAAACCCAAAGAATTTCAAAGAATGCCTGGAAATTCTTTATAATCCTTCGAAATCCTTGGAAAATTTAACATAAAGTTAACAAAAATATCAATTTATATTTTCCCTGACTGCTACTCGCATTTCCCTAACATTTCCCTTGACTTCCCTGACATGTGGCCACTTAGTAATAGTCGTCATATATCTGTGGTTTTTGTCACATAATAGCTGTAGTTGTGGCAACCATAAATTTTATCTGAACCATATTTCACTATTTCTATGGTTGTCACATCCGTAAAAGTTTTTCCGTCTAATTACTATAAGAGTAAATTCACCCTAGCGAAAGATTCGAACTAAAATAACTAAATGTTTGTAATTATATATTTAGAAAAGTTTTGGAACATAGTCTAGATATTTCTTCCGGAAGCTACGGCCACGATCCTTCTCGGGAAGTATCGATTCCGACATATGTCTTCCGACTCGTCACTTCCCATCAGAAGACGTACGATCGAATCTAATGTTAAACCACTTATCGGCATAACTAAAGATTTTAGAATTTAGAAAATCGTAAATACAGACCTAAAATTGATGAATTTCAAATTGGAAATCCGCACATAATATTCCTATTTTGGAATAATGTGAACAATTATTTATAGTGTCCAAGAAAAAGACTAGCATTTGCTAGATTAAGTGTAAGTAAAATGAATGATAAACAAATATCCTGCAGAAGTGCATGTTTGTCAAATAAAAATTAAAGATGACACTCGTCATCTGTTTGATCTAAACAAGTCACGATCAAAATTAGATCTACCCTAAATTCTCTCTTACCAGTAAGTGCAAAAGCCTCGTTCTGCTTATCTAGTATGACTTGAGATTAATTCTTGACCTATTTTTGCTTTGTACCTCTCCTCTTTCCTTAAAAACAGTAGAAAAGAGGTAGAAGGGGTGACGTAGAAGGTGGAAATGGCAACCAATGGGTGGCTAACTGCCACAGCTATCAGTCTTGCGAGAGACGTACGCGACGATCGAGACGATCGATCGAGGATCGACGTCGACGCGACGAGCCGTCCTTGCGTCGACGAACACGATGCTTCGAAATAGGACGAACTGCGCGCGAAGTGGACCAATTCACGTTCTGGTTGGTGGAGAGCTTTGTGACACTCATCTAGAATTCTAGATCTCTTGCTGCGTGCTTCAGAATTAATAACGCGCCTGTCCGAAAACAATAAATCCGTCGCCATTTCGCTTCAAGTAAATTCCAGATTCCTCAAATTCCAGTTTCCTCAGATTCCAGTTTCCTTCTTGAGGCCAAGTTCGCCAATAATGCCTCGCTCGAAAAATCGAGCTGAAAGGGGAGGTTTTGTCTCTGGATTATTGTGATCAAAAAGTGATTCGGAATCGTTTCAGTGAAGAATCGAGGCTAAGTTATGGGTAGCAAGTGTTGCAAGTGTGCCAAGAAAACCCATGCTGCAAACTCTTCTGATGCATCGGGATACCGGTAGGCAAAATTATTCACAGACAAAAAATTGGTTCGGTAAAACCAGTAAAACTTGAATTCGGTATGATTGAGAACATTTATTGAATGAGGGCATTAGATGGATCAAGAGTCAGTTATTTGATAGTAAAATTAATGCCAAAGAGACATATATGTCTTCTAGAACCAATTTCTTCTGATTTTCTGAAGACAATCAGACCCTGGTTAATCAGACTGGTTAGTCAGACCTGGTTAATCGATGTTTATTGAGGATTCAAGGGCTGATAACGAATGTATAGTGAAGTTTTAAATGTGTTGACTCTGTGTCATGTTCATTGATGTTTTACTGACAGAATAGTTAATGGACTTTCAGTTTGAATCCTACATTAGTTGACCTAAGTCGAAGACATTCTGTTATACCGTTATTTTGTTATTTTTTATTTTGTTATTTTGTAATGATGAGTTTGAACTCAAGATCTATAGCGTGATGATCTAGAAATATCGCGGACGAGAGCCTCGTTGTGACGGCTGCGTGCCCTCGTGTATCTGACGTAAGATTTTGCTCGTACGCGCGGGCTAGATACGTTTTCTATTTGACGTAACTTTAATTTTGTCTCTTTTTTTTTTATTAATGGTGGAAAATATAAGAAGACAAATCTTCCTTTTCAGAGTTGTATAAAAATCTTCAGGAAAGCAAGAATATATTTTTGGATGACAGGAAGATTAATATCGCTCTCCCTAGAATAGATTTTTATTATATTATATTATCAGCCGAGAGAAGAATTTTGTTAGGATCTGGAAGTAGATAATTAGTTGTTGAATTTGAAATCCTCAGTTGACTTAATTCGCATCTTTATTGACTTTAATATCTCTGTGACTTTAATGTCTTTAATGACATGATTTATGGAGACAAGTTGGCAGTCAGTCAATATAACTATATTTTAGAGATTCCTGATTTTTAACTTTATTAAAATTTGTTACTTTGTTGGTTTGTTAAATAATAAATTGAAATGAATTGAATAAAATCAACAAAATGCATTATAGTAAGCAGATTAGATAATTTAAGGCGGAATAATAATAATAATAGTGCTGAAAATGTTTCGAATGTATAAATCGGAATTCGAGTATTTCTTTCAAGAATTGCGCAAGTTGCAGAACACGCCGGCTGAATGAGAGAAGTTGGTAGAACTAGAAGAACAGAATAATAATAATAATAATAATAATAATAATAATAATAATAATGCTTTGGACCTCAGCCATCACATGAAAGAATTCACATTATTCAAAAATATATTTATTAGAATCAATTAAATTATCATAATATACATTTTCAATTTTGGAAACTAATTTAAATAATAACTTTTTTCTTCATTTCTTTCTTTTGCAATCCCTTTATTACTGAACCATGAAATGAAAGACAAGATTGTTGCTGGAGCCTAACAAATGTATTTGCACTTTGTAAAGAATTATTAATAAATAGTTGAAATTAGCGTAATTGTTGAAATTATTATCTATTTTTGAAATTACTATATATTTTTGAATCTTGAATGGCTTTAGATTTCGAGGGGAGCTTCCGATTCCACCTGATCGGTTCCGGATTGAAACTAGAGGAAATATAGTGCAACTCACGCTGAAACAAACGAGGCAGGACGATGCAGGACATTATTCTTTGATAGCCAAAAGAGTATCGCAAGATGGAAGACTGGATAAATTTGCAAGAAGAATTCACCTGAGTGTGGACGATTCATCGGGTTACGAAGAAGGCGATCCACCTGTTTTTCTTAGGCGTTTGAGTGATCTAACTGTTAAAGTTGGCACCAGAACCAGATTTCTCGTTGAAATTCGAAGTTCTACTAGTCCAAAAGTGAGTATTTTTATCCTATAATTGACTATTGTAGCACTGACCCAGATTCGGTTGACATTTTTTTTTAATTTTAGAAATTTATGATTCAGTTCATTGACCAGAGGTTTAAAAAATATACCCAAACTTCATTCATGCGAAAGTCAGTGGATTGACCCTGCTTTGATAAGACAAATTTGCTCTGGTCGACACAGAGTATCTATAATTAAGCTTCTTATTATTATGCAATTACAAGTGAGTCAACTCTGCAGAGATTAATCTTGGTGCATATATAAGAAGCTTTAAAATAAACTTGTTTCTAATTCTAGACAATTAAGCAACTAAAATGTCAATTGTTGGCTATATATACGTTTTTGATACTTATGAGAATGGTTATATGTATATACATCAATTTTAGAGAATAGAACGTCACGTGCGTGAATTATTCACGCTTGTGATAATAATAATTTTGTTAAAATATTTTTTAAGCATATAAAATGAATTCATAAAGATTTCAAAAAATGTTTGGAAACATTTTTTGTTATTTTTTAAAGTCAAGCAGTTGGCACCTCTGATCTCGATTCAAAAGTACAATTTTTTACTTACACTTCCACTTTCACTTTCACTTTGAATTTTATGTTTTCCACTTTTTGATTTTCACTTGTTTCAAATACACGTGAATGTCAATTTTGACGTTTTAAACGTGACTGTTGAATTGTATAAGCGGTTTTAGTCTATTTATTTATTATTCGTGATTTTTCAAGATTCCAAGTTTTCATGTTTTTCATTGATAAAAACATGTTTTTTGGGTTCAGGGGGTCACAAAACGTCAACATTTGACAAAAAATGGAGGGGGGGGGGTCAAATTTTACAGAAAACTTCTGAAAACCCCAGATTTTTATTTATTTACTAGCAGAAATTTACCAGACGTTGTCCGGAATTTTCAGAAATTTCTTAGGATTTAAAAACAAATTTAAAGAGACTTTAAAGGTTTGAAAAAAAAGGTTTTTTTCAGAGATTGCACGAAATTTTAAGACATTTTGACTGATTTTAATGAATTTGAAAGAATTTGAAGTAATATCAAGGTACTTCAAGAGATTTTAATAAATTCTAAGGGATTTTGATATATTTTTAATGATTTTAAGATATTTACAAAAGTAGGGTGTCCACAAAATTCAATTTTCCAATTTCCCTGACATTTCCCTGACTTTCAGAAAAATTTCGCTGAGAGAGAGAGTATTAAAAATGCCTCCAAATTTTCAATAATAATACTATTGAAATTTTTTAAAAATTTCGTATAATATCACTTTTAATCTTTTAAATGCAAAATCGCGTCAAATCAATTAAAATTCGTAAAAATGTTTAAAATTTACAACCTTGGAAATATCTTAAAATTGAAATTTCTTAAAATTCCTATAGAAACATCTTAAAATTCCACGAAATCCCTTCAAAGTGAATATTTCATGAAATTCCTTTCATTTTCACTAATCTTTTTAAAATTCGTCAAAATCACTTAAAATTTCCCGTAATCATTCAAAATTCCATACAAGATTTTCAGAACTTCTTGAAATTCCTTAAACTTCTACAAAATCACTTTGAAATAATCATAATTTCTAAAATATCTAACAAGCCTTTTAAAATCCTTTTAAATTTCACCTAAATATTGATAATCTCTTAAAATCTTTAAAATTTTTACAAATTTCTTTAAATCTTTTATGATTTCACGAAAAACTTTAAAAAATTTTTGAAAACTGAAAATTTCCTCAAATTTAAAGAAATCTTTAAAAAATTATAAAAAGCTCGTGAAATCCTTTAAAAGATCAAAATTTCTTAAAATCCTTACAAGCTTTTTAAAATCCTTAAAAATTTCTCAAGGAACTTTAAAATTCCTTAAAATTCTTTGAATTCTCTAAACTTCCTTAAAAATTGCAAGAATCTCTTAGATATAATTGCAACATCTTTTTTATGAATAAGAAGAAAGAATAAGCTTCACCTGACTCAGTAAAATACTTCACAGGTATCATGGCACATAAACGATGAACCCGTTCAAGCAGGTTCAAGATTCTCATTCGTTCATGAAGGAAACTTCTATTGCGTTGATGTAGCTCCAGTAACAGTTGAGGATGAAGGTCACTGGACTTGTATGGTTGAAAATCATTGTGGAAGGTCATCTTGCACGTCCCATCTCACAGTAATCGGTGAGTTGGACTTCTAACTTCTCATTTATTAATTTACAACTTAGCAAGTTAATTATTAATTTTATTGATTATTTATTGCACTTTGATTGCAGTTCCAAAAGCCTACAAGAAACCGGAATTCGTTGGAGAACTTCGCGCCCTGCTCACGGAAACTGGAACTGTCTCGTTAGAGTGTAAAGTTGTAGGGGTACCAACACCTTTATTGAAATGGTTCAAAGACGATAAGGAAATAAAGGCGGGCGATGTTTTTGCTCTTACTGCAAATCCAGATGATCCTACATCTTTAGGCACTTACACATGCGAGGCAGTAAATTGCATGGGCACCGTCTGTTCTTCATCAAGAGTAATTTAATTTAATTTGGAACCTAATTTTAACTTAATTTTTTTTTTTTAGAAAAAAAGATGAAGAGAAGTTTTTAAATCATGATTTTGTGTAATTGGTAAATTTTATTTTTAGGTCCACGTCGTCGGAAAAGGTAGCAGAGAGGGTTCACTAAGACCAGCAGACACATTAACTCCTTCAGGACCTCTTCCAGTCTTCAAGCAAATTTTGCAAGATGAAGTTTGTAAGATTGGCGAATCTCTTTTATTATCCTGCAAAGGCAAGTCGAATTTTGACAACTGAATAATAATTGAGTAGGAATAAAATGATCAAATCGAATTGATCTTGATCAATCATTAAATAATCGGAATTTATTATTTAGTTCAAGTACCGCCATGGCCAAAAGAGATTACGTGGTACAATAAGGAGGGCCGAGTTGAATCTGACGAAAAGTATCGAATTATGGAAGATGGTTTGGGAGGCTACTCGATCGAAATTAATCCTGTGGAAGCCATGGATGAGGGAGAGTGGAAGTGTGTTGCAACGAGTACCGAAAATATGAAGCAATTTACGACGTGTTACGTCGCTATGTCCAGTAAGGAATTATGTAGTTTTGTTTCTTTTTTTGCATTTGGATTTTATTAAGTTTGATTATTTTATTCATAGTTCCAAAGAATTATCGAAAACCTCGTTTTATGGAGAGTCTAAAGGCAGTCTTAACAGAAGAGGGTTTAGTGTCTTTTGAATGCAAGGTGGTTGGATTTCCTACACCCTTATTGAGATGGTTCAAAGATGGCCAAGAGCTCAAACCTGGAGACGTTTATCAGCTAACTGGCACTAATTCGTTAGGTGTGTTGAACCTTAAATATTTTTCTTAAAACTTAAACATTGATGTTTTACAATTAATTTACATTTTAATTAATTTACAAAAGGTTCGTATTGCTGCATCGCTAGAAACTGTATGGGTGAAGCGAAAAGTACTGCGGAACTAACAGTTGAGGATATTCAAAACCAACTGAACGAGGAAGAACGACTTCAACTTCTGACTACGAATCAACCACCAAAGTTTATTAGAGGTCTTAGAAGTTGCGAAGCTAAGATTAATGATAATTTCAAATTTTCGGTACAAGGTAAGCAGAAACTGAATTTTTAGTTTAAAATCTTGTTTCAACAGTTAATTTAAAAAATGATCTGCTTATACAGTCAATGTCGTACCTGAACCAAGTCTCTCTTGGTATCGTGATGATTCGCTGATAGATAAGAGTGATAAATATAGAATAGAAAGAGAGACCTTGGGAACGTGTCACCTCGAAGTGCAAAGACTAGAGTTTGTCGATCAAGTAAGTATCCCACAGCAATAAAACCTTTTTTTATAACACCTTTTTTATTCTCTATAGATTACAACTTTTATCTACAATTTTCTCTAATCATTTTGCATATAGGCCGAATGGAAATGTGTAGCCAGTAACGACTTTGGTCACAGTGTCACGTCTTGCTTTCTGAAGCTCATCATTCCAAAACACTACAAGAAACCCAAATTCCTTGAAAGCTTACGAGCTATCCTTTCAGAAGAGGGCGCAGTCAACCTGGAGTGCAAAGTGATAGGAGTACCTCAACCAGTTTTGAAATGGTATAAAGATGGTGCCGAGTTAAAACCAGGAGATATTCACAGGATAATATCTGGACAAGATGGTACCTGTTGTCTTGGTACCTACACTTGTGAAGCTACAAATTGCATGGGAACTGTGAGCAGCTCTGCATCTCTTCTTGGATTTGAGGATCGAGTAACTACTTCAACTGGATCAGCTGATCCATCTTTACCCTTCTCAGCTCTGGAACACGATCGTGAATTAGCTCGTAATCTTTCCTTGTCAACTATTCATGAAGAAAGAACTTCCCAGTTGCATGATACCCCTCAAACAGATCACTCTGTCACTTTGGATGATCGTGGTGAGGTCTCTTTCAGTTTCGACGGCAAGGAAGTCTCGGTCAGCTTGTATGAGACACCTGATCTCACGGAAGAAGAAGCTATTCAGATAGTCGAGATGTATGCAGATCAGTTGTCAGAACACGTTACAGAACACAATGTGATTGAACTACCGCCAATGAGGTTTATGAAGGAGACATCCACATCAGGAAATCTCCTGATGGAAGCAGTTGTCATTGACGTTTCACCTGATTACTTCGTTACTGTGGAAGAAGGTGATGATCTCAGAACAGAAGCTGATGTGGAAGACATGTCAATTCTTGATGATCAAGCTAACCAGACACTTTCTTTATCTTCACCCCTTCCTCACGAAGAAGACAAGCCACCAATTAAACCCCCCAGAAGAAAATCAGGCAGTGTGGTTTCGAAGAGCGAACGAAGTGAAAAGAGTGATAAGAGGTTACAGGAATCTGAAAGTTATCACAGTGCAAAAGAACCCCTCAATGGTGCTCTTGGAACCCTACAATCATCTCAGAGAAAAGATGATCTCGAAATGGACATAGATCTTGATAGTGAAGCATTTGCTGATGCTCTCTCCTCTGCTCGTTCTCGAGCTGAGAGTAATTTGGTTGAGCTTCAAAAAGACGATTTCAGTGGCGAGAAGAATGGTTCGAGTCTTGATGCTGGAGACTCGTTTGACTCTGCAGCCACAACTGACGCAATTAAAAAAAGAAGTACCAGGAAGAAGCGATCTTTAGGCGAAAAAGCAAGTTCCGAGGAATCTGCAAAAGAAGAACCAAAGAGGATAAGGCGAAGCGAATCCACAGAGTCTGGTATGGCTATGAAGATTGACAAATCACAGACTGATGACGAGTCAGAGAAATCTCCCCTAATGAGCAATAAAGATATGCTTTTAAATATTTCTCGGCAACTATCCGAACCTGTTTTAATAATTCGAGATGCTTTGGTGGATTTTGATTCTGTTTTATCTCTAGCGGAAAGAACTGATGAAGAGCAAGATGCATTTATTTCAGAAAACTTCGTATTGCCCCTTCAACACTTGTGTGAACAACTTAGTGTAATAGAAGCTAAAGCTTTGAAAAATGCTGGGAAGCGATCACTGACACAAAATGTGAGAATTGCTATATTGGAAACGATAGGTGGACCAACTGAGGAGTTGCTTCGTGGTATTGAAATAATGAAGCAGAGGGGAAGTACAGAATTTCTTAAACCTGATCCTGTTATTTTGGAACCTTTGGTTGATCCAGTGGATGAGATATTGACCGGATTAGCAAAAATAGAATATGAACTATCAGGTAGTTCAAGAGTTGAGAAGCCAATTATTCTAGAACGGATGATTCGAACGATATCTTGGCTAGGTCAGCATGTTGAGGGAGCTGATGTTTCATCAATTATGATAAAGCCCTTGAAGGCAATATATAAAGTACTAGATTCTTTTATCAACAAAGTTACTTTAAATCCTGCAAATGGTACTTGGACGGAGAACATGGATGCTATTCTTATTGAATCTTTGTGCAGACCTCTAGAGGATTTGGCTCGCACATCGACAGATATTTTGAATGATGATACTTCCATGGACGCTGAGCTAGCGAAACAACTTTCTGAACCTTTTGAAGAATTGTTAACAAGGCTTGATACACTAGTGGTGGCTCTAGAAGGCTATGAAACTGATCACCGAACCGACTTTGTTTTGGCCCTCAAATCGTCTTTAGTTGGAGCAGCGGAAGAATTAACTAGGTTCAGTGAAAAAAGAATCGAGGTGGAAGAATCTAGAAGTCTGCCTGAAATTATTCTGGATCCTTTAATTGACGTTCAATCCTCGATCAATTGTACTTTACGTGTTATTGAAGAACCAAAGTCTGAAGAAGAAATCAAAATATCTCAAGTACTGCGATCATCAGACTTGGCGATGAGTTTGGCAGAGTTGAGACTAGCTTTGTCGACTGTCGCTCATACAGCTACAACTCTAAAAGAAAAGGAAACAATAGAAACCTTAACAGAATTACGAGGACCTTTATTTGATCTGCAACTTGCTCTTTCATCAGAATGTCTTCCTGAAGAAATACCTATCATAAATAGTATGATTTCGCCCTTGAATGCAGTAAAAATAATCTTCTCAACTGCTTTGAGATACGTTCATGAAAGAAAAGTTGCAAACTCCATATCTCCAATTTTGCAAATGTTGGAAGAAATACAGGAACAAATTCCTGCGGTTGTTAAACAGCTGAAGTTAATGGAAAATCATGAAATTTCTTCAGATAGAAATTCCGAAATTTCTTCAGAACCTGATAGAAGAAAAGTTCTGACAGAGATTTTAGAAACTTTGGAAGTGGCTGATCAAATGAACACAGTTTTTTTCGACTTGTCATCGGTATTTGAAGAGCAAGAACGGAATTTTGGAACATCAGCATTAAGTGCTTCCAGACTTGCTTCGAAACTAGAGGAAGTTAGAGAAAACATCGGGTCAGCGACAGTGGCTCTTGGCAATCTGCCAATTAAGATATCGCTAAACGACGATGACATCATTAATGAATTGGCTCATCTAAATGCACCCTTGATAAATTTACAAAAGGAACTAAGTGGAAAGCACACCGAAATGGAGAAGCAAATATTAACTGGTGTAGCAAAGCCAATTGGAAAGTTGAAAATGGTGATTGAGACTCTTGCTGAAAGTATCAACAGACCAGAACAGGTCATTTTAGTTTTGGGACTACTAGGAGATATTGAAGAAAGTATAAAAGTTTTGGATAACCAGAAACTGGAATTTGAAATTTTAAAAGATGATCAAAGTGATAACCAAAGACTTGTTGAGTTACAAGAAGTTCATGAGAGAGAAGATCTTTTAAGTACAGAACAGGTTCAAACTTCGAAAAGTGCACAAGTGTTACAAATGGCGAAAGCAGAAGAGGCTATAGATTTTGAAGAAGCTGAAGTAAATAGAGACCTAACTTGGAATGACAAGCCGCAAAAAATAAGTGAAATTTCATCAGTAACTGAAAAAGCGAAAATCGCAGACTCTCCAGATGTTTTAAAAATAGGTAAAGCTAATGAGGCTGAGAAATTTGAAACAACGAAAAGTATAAAAACAGATAAAAGTAAAGATACTCAAGTTCTTGAAGAAAAATCCTCTGAAGAAGATTCAAGGTCAATGGCAGAACTTTTAAAGCAACCAGAAGTGTTAAATCTGGCAAAAATCGAAGAATCGACGATATTAGAAGGAAAAGTGGATGAAATGAAATATTTTAAAGATGATCAAGAAGTAATGGATGGATTACAGGAAATTGGTAACACTATAATTACTGAAACAGCTAAAGTTACGGATTCTCCTGATGTTTTAAAAATAGGACAACGTGACGAAGTTGAGAAATTTGAAACACTAGAAGGTTTAGAAATAAATAAAATTAAAGATGCCCAAGTTTTAGGAAATTCAGCTGAAGAAGAAACAAAGTCAATGGCAGAACTTATAAGTCAACCAGAAGTGTTGAAAATGGCAGAGTTTGAAGAAGCATCAAAACTGGATGAAACGGTTATGATATCAGGAAAGGAGGATAAAATTGAAGTTATTGAAGAACAAAGAATACTTGAAGGACTTTCAGGTGTAGAACAAGCTCAAGTTACGGAAGGTCCAAAAGTGTTAAAAATGGCGAAAACAGAAGAATCTATGGAGTTTGAAGAAGCTGAAGTAAGTCAGGCCCAAATTAAAAAGGATCATTTGCAAGAAATACATAAGGCCGAATTAACCACTGAGAAAGCTAAAATAACAGAATCTCCAGATGTTTTTAAAATAGGAAAATCTGATGAAGCTGAAAAGTTCGAAACAGTGGAGAATTTAAGAACAGAGGAAAGTAAAGATGCAAATCTTTCACAGAAATCCTCTGAAGAAGAAACAAAACCAATGGTAGAAGTAACAAGTCAGCCAGAAGTTTTAAAAATGGCACAGGTTGAAGAAACAACGAAGCTTGACGAAACTACAGCAATACAAGGAAGTACTGATAAAATTGGAGTTAATGAAGAAATTAAGGAAATTGTAGAAGAAATGGTTGGTGTTTCAGAAGCTCCTGAAGTTTTCAGTATTGGAGAAGTAAAAGAAACTTCAGGATTCGAAGAAGTTATTGAAGAGAACAAGTCCGAGTGCCAAGATATTAGTGAAAAAATTACTGATTCCTCCTTAAATAGAGAAAATGTCAACGTTTTAGAAAAACCACAGGTATTGCAATTAGCACTAGTCAGTGAAGCTGAAACCATCGATAACATGAAAGAACTTCAAAAATTAGGGGATAGTAGCAATGAGGCTTGCAAGATTGAAGAAAAAGAAGAAATCAGTAACTTAGATTCTGCCCTAATGTCAGAAATACAAAAAGTATATAAAATGGCAGTAACAGAAGATACTTCAGAGTTAGTAGAAGAAACAAAAGAAGTAGGAGGAATTAGCCAAAATATTGATCACTTGAAGGAATCAGAGGAACAAAAACAAGTGGAAACGGCTCAAATTTCGGTAAAGCCGGAAGTGTTAAAAATGGGAGAAGTAGGAGGATTAGATGATTCAATAGCAGATCTTGATGAGGACACATGTAAGCAATTATCAAAAATAAATGTACAAGAAAGTAAAGAAGTTCAGGAACCTAAGGAAAAGATTGAAATTACTGGACAGGAAGTTCTTAAAATGGGAAAGGTTGAAGAAACTTCACTTATTGAAGAAGTTGTAGGAATAAAAGAGGGCAGTGAAAATAAAGAAAGTGCAGAAGAAGTTTTAGAAACACCGAAGACACTACAAGCAGCAGAACAAATTGAAAGTTTTGACGATTCAATGGTAGAGACTTTAAAAGAAACTAAGGACATCATGAATCTTAAATTACAAGAATCAGAAGAAATTATAAAAACTGAATCTGCAACTATGAGGGATGCACCTCAAATTTTACAAAAAGAGGATGTGAAGGAAGTTGTGGAATTGGATCAATTGACGGAATTTATGGATGAGACTAAGAAAGAAAGTGGCAATCTGAAAGATATTGCTTCTATGGAAGGATCAGTTCACGTTTCAGATACTCCGATTGTTTTGCAAATGGCAGAGGCTGAAGATGTTTCTACACTTTCAGAAGAAGTCCAAGGTATGGATAGCAAAAATATTGATATTCCGTCTCTACATCAAATAGTTGATAAATCAGAAACTGACAAAGGTGAAAAAATGAAAGTCTCTGAACCACCAGATGTGTTGAGAATGTCAAAAGAAGAAAGTACTTCCTATGGCGAAACATCTACAGAAGGTTTAGAATTGTCAGAACCCATGGAAACAGATCTCTCAGTTGATAAAACTTCAGAGTTATTGAATGTAGCAAAATCTGGAGAAGAAATACAATTTGAAGAAATTGTAGATGAAGTTACAGAAGGTACAGAGAGTATCAAGTCGAATATTGAAGTATCAGAAGAAGGTATGCAGACAGAATCAGTAGAAGTTGCAGGAAAAAGAAAAGTTCTGACCTTGGGGGAAGCAGAAGTTATGCAAGTTGAAGAATTAGCAGATGAGGCTGAAACTTTGAAGATTGGTAGAGACATAGTTGATAGAGAGCTGCTGGAAGTACTGGAATCTGTAGAAATGGATGCAGTAAAGATTAATAATAAACCAGATGTGTTGACAATGGCAAAAGGTAAAGAAGTGGTACAGGTTCAACAAGAACTTTTAAATAAATTAACTCAAGCTCTCGAAGGAGTTAACCAACAAATATCTAATATCGTAGAAGAATTTGAACAGAGGGCTGTGACAACATCACTGCCAGTCTCACAATTGGCTGCAGCTATAGAAATGCTGAGAAGATCAGTTCTTCATGTCCAATCAAATGTTTCAAATCACGCATTGCAAATTTCAGATTCTTCTCCTGAAGCTCTTTTAGCAGAAATATCATGCAAGGAAGCGCTTATTGCTGATTTAATGGAAATGTTAGATCCGTTAATTAAAGTTGGCGAAGCATTATCAGTAACCCAGGAATATCGTGCACCAGAGCTGCGTCTCCTGAATCGGTTAAACCAACCGATACAGGCTATTAAACAAAACGTTGTGAATTTAGTTATGGAGTGCAGTGTTGATGAGTTGGAAGGTTCAACATCTAGTGTAACTAATAGTTTAGAACCTATGGTTCAAGCTTTAAAGACTATTGAAAATGAAATTCCTCTTGCTCTCAGTGAAGTAAATTCCAGACAGGAAATTGTGAGTGTTCTGCACAACATCTTCAGGCCGCTGGAAGTTGTTAGAGAAAGAATGAATGAACTTGATGTTTCTGCAGAACGTACCCTTGAAACAGATGTGGCAAATATCCTTGTAGGACCAACTAACTATTTTTCACGAATACTTGCTGACATTTTGAAGCAACTTGAAGTTTCTGATCATTCAGAAGAGAGGATTCGAGAAGCTGTACTCAACCTACATCGTTTGGTAGAACCTCTTTTTGAATTTCATAGTTCTCTTTCTGTCGTTCGAAGCAGTCGTCGGAGTTCGGTGGCTGAAACGGCTTTGTTGGAGGAAAGAAAAAATGTTATTATTCGTTCAGTTGAAGGTTTAAAAACTGCACTTACTGTAATAATAGAAACAGTAGGAACGAAGAATGAAGATGGTGGGAAAGATGTTGCAGAGGCACTCTTGGATTCATTGATTACTTTAAATGCAGCGATGTCTTCTGTACAAAGACATGTCTGGTAAGTTGAACAATATAAAATAAGGTTAATAATTCAATTACTCAAATTCTTACTAATACAGATTGAGAGAGTACATTTATTTGAAATAATATTTTCTGTATGATTTCAGCAAAGCGGAGTACAGTCGAAGAACAAGTTGCATAGGTACACTTCAAGCAAGGATTACTTTTTCAGTAGATCAAATGGCAGAAACTGTTGCTACTCTTGAGAATCAGTTGGATCAGCAGACGCTTGATATAATTTCAAAACCTTTGGAAACTTTACAAAAACAACTCCAAATAACGCAAACTCAGCTGTACCAAACTTCAGATCAGCCTCTGGATGAAGAGGCAATTGTTGAAGGTTTTCTCTATCCGGCTAATCGACTTCTATCTGCCTTGAATACATTAAAAGAAAGTCAGCAAAGTGGAACACATCAGATTCCAGACAGTTCTTTAAATTTATTGCAATCCTTGTCAGAGTCTGTGTCTGAGTTTGAATTATCTTTGTCTACTTTGCATAATGAACTCGTAAATGAGGATGAAGGCGAGCAATTGTCAACTGTTGAAACATTGAAAGCTGTACTTGTACCATTGAGGAGTATACGTAATGCTATAATATCTATCATTAAAGGAAGTGGAAAGAAGATTAAAATATTAAAACCTGAGACTCTGTCACCTCGAGAAGTGAATGAACAAGCAGAAGACAAAAAGAGCGAGGATTCAAAGTTGGATGAAAGAGAAGAGCAGAAAGTAAACGTTGAGGATGTTCAGCAGGATCAGTCAAAAGAGTCTGATCAAGGTGTTCCAATTGTATACACTACTGTCGAAACTATTGTTGATGAATGCATTGAAATTTCGGAAAGGAAAACTGAATGCTTGACACTACTTGAAGCTGCAAAGGCAATTCCAAAGACAGAGGTAGAAGAAAGTAAACAAACTGCTCTTACAGAGCAAACAGCTACGCTTCAAGATGGAGAAAGTAAGTCAAAGAAAGTAAACATAAATGAAGATAAAAAGAATAAAGAAGAGTCGACAGCTCGTCCACTTGAAGAACTTGTAGAGGCTATTGTTGAAATTCCTGTTAAAGCTGAGGAGAAAGAAGATAATATTGAACAGTTGCAAGTGGATGTTGAGGGAAAACGTTCACCTTTTGAAAGAAGTATAAGTCCTGATCGTGAGTTAGCAGAACCTTTTGAAACAGCTGATCAGTCACTCATGACAGTAGATATAGTTGATTCATCACCTAAATCTGCTGAAGCTTTACAGATGAAGGGAGTGGATGCTTATGAATCTGTGTCACCGTTTCAATTAGCCAGGAAAGAAAGTGTCATAGCTTTTTGGTCCATGGTTGATGGACCACTAGATGCTTTGAAGGAATCTATAGCCACAATTATCGATGAGCAAAATAATATAGAACAGGTTGATGATATTGGTCAATCAAAAAATAAGAATGAAGTGGCTTTGGAAACTGTGGTCGTTCAACAACTTACCGAATTACAAGCTTCAATTGCAGCTATTCAACAACTAACTTCTGTGGAGTCTGATTGCTCTGAAGATATTTCTTGGCAAGAGGAAACTCTTCCTGCATTGCAGAATTTAGCTCGCTCATTGGAAGAGTTAGGAGAACATTTACCTGTCATTGCTAGTCAACAATTCAACCTGAATGAAGAATCAAAAACAACTGATATTATAGAAGACAACTCGGTTGCAGCTACTTTAAGAGTATTGGTTAAACCACTTCAAGAATTAAGAGAGTCTCTTGCCGTTCTTGTAGAAGGACATGTACTTTTTGAACAAGAAACAGATAGCGGAATGGATGAATTTTTAACTATGAAACATGAGGTAACTGAACCAATATCTGTTGAAGATTCTGATAAATTTATGGGAGTGGCTACAGTTAACGAGGTTCGGAGTGAAGAGGATAGGGAAATTTTTGAGGAATTGAAAAAAGAAACAGAAGAACAATTAAACCAAGAGGAAGTAGAAAGTTTGAAAAAGGAAGAGATTGAAAAGACTCAAAAACAAAAGGGGGAACTCAAAAAGAAGGAAGAAGAGCGAATCAAGAAAGAAGGGGCTGAAATAAAAGAAATAGAAGAGGCAGTTGAAAAGAAAGAGGAAGAGGATAAATTGAAGAAAGAAGAAGCCGAACGTTTGATAAAGGAAGCGGCTGAGAAGAAAATAAAAGAAAAAGAGGAAATAAAACAAGAGGAGGAAGACCTGATGAAAAAAGAAGAGGTTGAAAAGAAACTCAAACAGAAGGAGAAGGAGGAAGCGGAACGTTTGAACAAGAAAGAAGCTGAGAAGAAACAAAAGGAGAAAGAGGAAATAAAAAAGAAGCAAGAAGAAGAGCGGCTAAAGAAAGAAGAAGCTGAAAAGAAGCAAAAGGAAGAAGAACTGAAAAAGAAGGAGGAGGTGGAAGCAGAATGTTTAAAGAAGGACGGAGCTGAGATGAAACAAAAAGAGGAGGAACTTAAAAAGAAGGAGGAAGAAGAGCGGCTGAAGAAAGAAAAGGCTGAAAAGAAGCAAAAGAAAGAGGAGGCATTGAAAAAGAAAGAAGAAGAAGAGCGTTTGAAAAAGGAAGAAGCTGAAAAGCAACAAATAGAAGAAGAACTGAAAAAGAAAGAGAAGGAGGAGGAAGAGCGACTGAAGAAAGAAGAAGCTGAACGGTTGAAAAAGGAAGAGGCCGAGAAGAAACAAAAAGAAGAAGAGGAACTAAAAAAGAAGGAAGAAGAAGAACGTCTGAAGAAAGAAGAAGAAGAAGAGCGGTTGAAGAAGGAAGAGACTGAGAAGAAACAAAAAGAAGTGGAACTAAGAAAGAAGGAAGAAAAAGAGCGTCTGAAGAAAGAGGAAGCTGAACGTTTGAAGAAAGAAGAGGCCGAGAAGAAACAAAAAGAAGAAGAAGAGCGAATGAAGAAAGAAGAAGCTGAACGTTTGAAAAAGGAAGAGGCTGAGAATAAACAAAAAGAAGTGGAACTAAAAAAGAAGGTGGAAGAAGAGCGGCTGAAAAAGAAGAAGCTGAA
>UCOK01006628.1:0-14273 GCA_900474325.1 Synergus umbraculus
GGTATATAGTGGAATAACTGAACGGCCGAAAGTAAAAAGTGGATAAAAAAATTTCGTTTTTAAAAGTGGGATAAAAATTCTTGAGAGTAAAAATGAGACAAAATGAATTCTCAGAGCAAAAACGAAACAAAACTGTTTTACTGCAAGAACAGAATATAACCTTCTTCCGAGTAAAAATGGAATATAAACAAATTCTCCACGCAAAAATGGGATATGTGAGGTATATGGATATACGGTATACCGTCCCTCGATTCATGTGCTCACATATCCCGTTTTTGCTCGGAGAATTTGATAATATTCCATTTTTACTCGGAGGAAGGTTATATTCCGTTCTTGCAGTAAAATAATTTTGTTTCGTTTTTGCTCTGCAAATTCATTTTGTCCCATTTTTACACTCAAGAATTTTTATCCAACTTTTAAAAACGAAATTTTTTTATCCACATTTTACTTTCAGCCGTTCAACTATGCAAAATTTCATTAATTTATCTCTACGCGTTTTCAAGAAATTACTGGATCGTGACACACACACACACACCCACACACACACGTCCGGACATTTTTTCAGATCATCATATTAGATATATTGCCCTTGAAATATGTTCAAAAAAACCTTTTTTTAGAAAACTGGATTTTGTCACCACTACACAAAGCTTCCTCTATGAGGAAGCAAAATTACTGTAAAACTCTTGAAATCCTTTTATAATTTTTTAAATCTTGTAAAATCTCTTGAACTTCCTTAAAATTATTTTAAATCTTTTGCAAACTCCTTTAAATGCTCTAAAATTGCTCCTAGTAAATAAATATAAAAATTTTGGGTTTTGGGAACAATGGAAACTTTCTTTTTCTTAACACTCCAATAAATATAAAAAAAATCGTCGGACTAAACATCTGAAAATTCAACCCAATTTTTAAGGGTGTTGGACCCAAGTGTTATGCTCAAAATTCCATTCTCCACTTTACTCAACGAAAATTATAGATAAATATTTTTCGCTCTGTAGCACTAATCTTTTTACAAATATAAGACTGCATACAGAGCGGAAAAAAATATTTAATTTCGATACTTTTAGTATAAAACGAAGAATTAAAAATCTGACGTCAAAATTCCATATTTTCATTTTACTTAAAAAATATTTGAATTAGATTAATTCTACATATGGAAAAAATTCCAAATTTCATATTTGTTGAGTAAAATGAAGAAATCGAATTTATAGAATAGAACTTGCTTCCAACACCCCAAAGTCGACTTCTTTCCGAAATAATTCATAGTTTCTTCTTGTTTATATTGCTACATATTTTGAAATTCGTATTTCCATGGACAAGTATTTTTATTTAAAAAATGTTGTAACTGACCTATGAAAGTGTCGGTGCCAAGATCTGTTGAACTAAAACCACTACTAGCACTCGACATGTCACTCAATGTTTGCTCGTCGTTTTTCACAACTGTGGCATCATTTTCGTTCTTCTTCGCATTAGCCACTCGCTCCAGAGACTGTTCCAAATGTCTTAGATGTATTACTTTTTCCCCAAGAAGACTGCGTGTACGATGCAAACTTACTTCCATATCAGAAAGCTCTCTTTCTTCCTATAATAAAAAAACTTAGTTTTGGAAACTAATGAAAATACCTATGAAAATAAAAATATGCACTATTTCCAAAGTTTCTACAAAATAAATTTTTTTAACGAAAAAGAGTTTGTTTCATTTTTCAAAAAAAAAAAAAGATTAAAATTTAATCATTGAAACTCAAGTATTTGCTGGAATGGGAAAAGATAAAGAAACATCAAAATAGATCAAAGAGTCCAAGAAGGAGTTTGATAAAAATAATCAAGCTTTATAACGCGACAGTTCACAACTTGAAGCCTTAAAATAGAGTATTTCCTTTTTTCTCGTATGGGAATAAAAATAAATATTGATTTTAGGGTAAAAAAATTATAGAACATTTATAAAATTCAGGTCAAGGGTCAAAATAATTAGATTCGCACCTTTACCAGTTGTTCCAAAGTGGTCCTCGCGCTTCGTTGCTTCCAAGCTCTCTGTCTACCTTGAAAAGCACTTCTTTGTTGTCTTAGGGCCTCTCGAGCTCTTCTGACTGAATCCCGTTCTACGTGAATTCTATGTCTAAAGAATTCTAGTTCCGATGACGCAGATACTGGAGCTAAAATAAATAATTAAACAGTTAAAATCCGATTAACATATAAAAAGTGAGCTTCATTCAAATTTGAATATTTGTAAAAATTAATTACATCAAAGATTACAGTCAAAATATTTTCTCCAGTATAAATTTTTTTAAGGGTGTTGGAGCCAAGTTCTAATCTAAAAATTCGCTTTCTTCATTTTACTCAACAAATATTAAATTTGGAATTTTTTCCCTCTGTAGAATTAATAAAGTTATAACTAGAATTATGCGTACAGAGCGAGAAAATATTTAATTCAAATATTTTTAAGTAAAATTTAATTCCGAAGATAGATTCGCTCTGTATGCAGTCTTATATTTGAAAAAAGATTAGTGCTACAGAGCGAAAAAATATTTATCTATAATTCTTGTTGAGTAAACTGGAGAATGGAATTTTGAGTTTAACACTTGGGTCCAACGTCCTTAAATAAGAGCCCAGGACAAAGTCAGGTGTTAAATTTTTTAAGAAGATATTCCAAAAATCGTCAAATCTCAATGTTTTATAAAAATATCAATAACTTGAAATAATGAATATTTTCAAATTTCTTAGCCTCATTTTAAATGATTAGATACTGATTAAACAATGATTAAATGTAGAATTATTACCCTGCATTGTGCGATGATCTAAAGTTGGCGTGAAAAAGTTGGATATATTTTAATACTTTTCCAGTTAAGAAAAATATTTTTATAAAATATAATAAATAATTAGTAAAATTATGAAGTTTCTGTAAAAATATATTAACATTTCTAGTCACTTGATTTTTATTATTATTATTTTCCTTGTACAGTGCAGAGAAATAATATTGAAGAATTATTTCAATAAATCTTTCAGACTCTATAGAAATTTGCCTATAAAATGAGCTCAAGAAATTAAGAAATGTTCATTTTTTCCAAAGTTATTAATATTTTTTTATAAAACACTGAGATTTTACGTTATTTTTTAAATATCTTCTTAAAAAATTGACACAGTGACTTCGTTCTGGTCTCATTTTAAGAGGAATTTTGATAGCTTTTATCTTAAAAGAAAAAATTTAATCTTTGCCGATGTAATTTAAATTAAGAGAACTTGCACGATCGTTGCAAAATAGTTGATTCTACAATTCTGACCGGTAGTGCATATAAACAAAGATTTTATAATCTATTCACTTCATGTAGTGAGAGATTTTCCTATTTTTTCCTAGATTCTCCTCAAGATTATAATTTCAAATAGCAATCGCACTTTCAGAATTATTCACAAAATACATCTACTAATGTGTTCATGTGTTCATGTGTTAAGGACGTTGGACCCAGCTCAAAATTCCATTCTCCATTATACTCAACGAAAATTATAAATAAATATTTTTTCGCTCTGTAGCACTTACTTTTTTTTTTAAATATAAAATTGCGTACAGAGCGAAAAAATATTTAGTTTCGACACTTTTTGCATAAAACGAAGAATTAAAAATCTGACTTCAAAATTGAATATTTTCATTTTAATAAAAAATATTTGAATTTTTAGATTATAACTTGGCTCCAACACCCTTAAGCTGATTTCTTTCTCCACTTTTATAAATAAAAAATAATCAGAAACTCTACTCACTGAATTCCAAAAAGTTTTCAAAATACATCAAGTTAATTTTAATCCATCAGGAAATAATAATAATAATAATAATAATAATAATAATAATAATAATAATAATTCTACTCATTACTTGAAAGCAGAACTCCATGCAGAAAGAAATTCTTTCAGATACTTAAATATCATGTTTATCAACTAACTTAATTTCGCAGTATCGCCTCGGAGAGACTCACATTTATCCTGGAAAGGATAACGCAGAGTGTAAGCAGTTTCATTGCTAGGCAATTGGTCTCCAAGGTCCTCCAATTTTTCTAGCTGTTTCCTGATGTTCTCCACAGGGTTTTCGCTGCTGACATTGTTATTGATTCTACTCGTGCTCGCAGCCTTCTTCGTAAAGTTCTTCTTCTTCTTCGACAAGAAGTTTGAGTTAGTCTCGCTGGCGGTAGTTGTATCATCAGATTCAAATTTTAACACGTTCTTCGCACCAGCCGTACTCGCCGTTCCTGGAAATCCAGCTGCCAATTTCTGGTCATCCGAGTCCTCTGCTGCACTTTGACCTTGACTTTGATTCTCTTGAGATTTGGAGGCGATTAAAGAATTCGAGCGCGTCTTCTTTAGAGGTGATCTAGAGGGTTAAGTTAAGGCCTATAGCCAGATATTAGGGCGAATTGTATGGCGATGAGGATGCACCTTCACGGTTCCCAGTGGATGAGGAAGTACAACATCTCATCAGTTTATCAGTTGTGGTTCCAATAAAACTTGCAAATTCACTTTAACCGTGAAAGTGCTGATATTTTGCGATTATGGTGGTGCAAGAAAAGAAGAGGTGCTAACTAAAGATTAATCTCAGAGGACATTGATGAGGCTCGTGATATATCTATGTGAATATATGTATATAGTAAAATAAGAAAACTAAGAAAGAATTTCTGATGATAAGAATATGATATTTTTGAATGATTGTTGATGGAAGATTGGAAGGAGTCGAATATAAGAAAAGAAATCTTACTTCTGGTCAGAGGATTCCATTTTATCAGTTCTTGTCCTGGCTGAGGTTGACTTTTCGGTTTCAGAAGCTGTTGTGTTCCCTTCCTTCCGCTTGGTTCTTCTCTCCACAGCAAGACGAACCTCCTTTTTCAACTTGAGATACTTTTCTTTTAGGGTATTGTATTTATCCTCAAGTAGCCTCTTTTCACATCGAAGCTTTTCAAAATCAACGCTATCCTGCGGTACCGACTTTCGATCACTCTGCTTCTTCACTTCGTTCTCTAAGTCTCTCGAAAAATCCGCACGAATTTCCTCCAACCTCTGCTTATACAACTTCCGCGCGAGTCCTTCCTAAACAAAAATCAAAGTGTCCGTAATCCATTCAATCGAAAATTATTATATATGATACATAAAAACACAGACACACAAAAGAAGAAGAAAAAGTGTAAAAGAAAGAAGAAAAAGGTGATAAATATCTTTATGTTTTTCGGCATGCTGAGTCCGAATCGGGTGTCCGACTAATCCCACCACGTCTTAATCAAGGTCATTTGAAGGTCAAATAATAAAAAATTTTTTTAGTAGAAAGGACTATTATTTCTCACATTTTTGGGGTCGCTGAATCCGAATTCATGGTCTCTTTGACCCCATTGGGTCAAGGTTAGCCATTTGACTTACCTTCCTTGCAGCGACAATACAAAAAAGCATAAAAATAGAAATAAAACAGCAAATAAATAGAAACTTTTAAAAAAAGAAGAAAAGGAAAGTTCATCTGAATGAAAAAAACGCAAATATTCTTGTTTAAATTTTGATCGCGTAGAACTATCAACTTTTTCATTGTGAGAGGTCTATGATCTTCAAGTAAGAGATGCCTGTAATAGCAATAAAGATTTTTGGAGATGTAGTCATTTGGAATAGTAGTCAATTCTACTAAAAAGATTGTTTTGTCAATTTGACTTTCAAATGACCTTGATTTGATTACGACGAAAAAAATAAGGATATATATATATATATCACCTTTCTTGTATTACCTTTTTGTAACAAGCACTTTTTTTTCTTTTGTGTGCCTGTAAAATTTTTGAGTATGAATAGAAAAAAATGATAGATTCTGAGAAGGACTTACATCTGTTCTAAAATCCCGTAAGATCTCAGCAAGGCACTTCTCGTGTTCTTCAGTGATCTTGGTAATTTTCTCCCTTTGTTGTAATCTAAGCTCAGTCTTTAGGTCATCGAACTCTTTATCCAATTCACTTTTCAACTCTTCAATCCTCTCACTATGCTGCTTCGTAATTTCTTGTTCTTTAAGTTTTGCATTTTTCTCGTCATTCAAATTTTTCTCATGATCATTTTCCAGTTTCTCCATCTCCTGATTCCTAATATCCAAAAGCTCGCGCTTCCTCTGATCAAGTTCAGTTTTCAAATTAGCCAGAATTTCTTGTCTTTCCTTTTCGTAACAAACTTCCAGCTCACTTTTCACTTTCTTCAGATTTTCGTTTCTCATCTCTTCCATTTCATTGACTAGTTTCTTAATATCTTGCTCCTCCTTATCAGACATCTCCTGTTTAAGCTTCTCCAATTTCTCTTGGAGATTCTTTTCTAGCGCGAGCTTCTGCTCCCGAAAATTTTCCTCTAATTCTTTTCTATTGTCATCTAATTTTAATTCAAATTCTCTTTTGAGTGAATGAATTTCATCTTCGTGTTTCTTGGTCAAAATGGATTTGGCGAAGTTCTTGGATTCATCAGGAGAAGATGAAGTGTTGCTTTCTCTATCACGTTTCACTGCCTCAAGGTCATGTTTGAGCTTCATTAAATTGTAGACATTGTCCTTTTCGCGTTGTTTGTTATTCTTTAGCTTTTGATCAGAGAGTTTCATACTTTCAAGCATGAGTTCTTTACTTCTGCGAATTTCATCTAGAAGACTTGATCTGGAGGCAATGCTGGAATCGGTTTCACTTTTTGAGACCAGGTCGATATTTCGGACATTGCTGAACTTTCGAGGCGAGAAATCATCATCGGTGTCGTTCAGTTTATCCTTTGCGACTTGAGTAAGGTGTTCACTTTCATCGACGTTTTCAACGACGAATCTCTTTCCGACGATTTTTGATTTTTTTAAAAATGTGTCCATTCGTTCCAAGGGTTTTAATTTAGGACGAGTTGGGTTGAAGAAAATATCTCTGGCTGGTTGATTGTCTTGAGAGTCATCTGGAAGATCTGAGATTTGGGACTGTACAGAGAATATGGAGGCGACCTTCTTTATATTTGCGATTGCTGATATCCTCACGTTCTGCTCTTCTGATTCGGATTCCCAATCTTCATCAGAACCGGAATATGTGAATTTGATATCAGGTTCTTTCTCCAAATCGAAGCGGACGCTTTTACGCTCTTCTTCCGTTGGTCTCTCCTCTGTCAAAAGGAAATAGAGTAAATACTGATCATTTGTTTATAATATGATTAATCACATATATCATGTAAAATATCATAGAAAATTAAGTGCTTTTCTGTGCTTTTTCAATTTTTTTTAATACTAGACTTTACAGGCGACTCAAGAAAATTTTATCTCTCTTTTTTTTTAAAGCTTTTCATTGATCTGGTTTTTAGATCAGAGTGTTGTAAAGAGAAAAGAAAGTTGTAAACAGTTTCGAAAATTTTCATTCTACAGTTAATTTTTTTATCAGTAATTATAATTTTTACCCATTTCGGTATCAAAATTAGTAAAAATTATAACTGATTCTTTAATTGGGCTGAAGTTTCAGACGTCTTAAAGTCTAGTTTGATGAATTTTGTTATTTTATTTTTTTACATTTACTGGATTAAGAATATCGAAAAAATTTGCCAAAATTAATGTGTAAAATTTCGAGTTTGATCAATTTTTAAAACTCCTAATCATGGTGGCCACAAGATACAATTTTTTCATTTCCCTGACATTTCCCTGACTTTCAGGTAAATTTCCCCGACAGAAAAGTATTAAAAATGTGAAAAATTTTTTAGTAAAAATACTATTGAAATTTTAAAAAAACTTCCTATAATATCACATTAAATTTTGGGAAATCTAAAATCACTTCACTAGGTAAACCTAAAATTCGTAAAAATCTCTCACGACAACCTTGGTAATCTCTTAAAATTAATTGAAATTTCTTGAAATTCCTAAAAAAAAATTTTATTCCTCAAAAAACTTCACAATCTTTTAAAATTCCTAAAAATCCATTAAAACTTCCTACAATCCTTCAAAATTCCACGAGGAACTTTAATATCTCTTAAAATGCGTTAAAATCTCTTAAAGTTATTGGAAATAAGGAACTAAGGAACTTTGAAATTCTTTAAAATACATTAAAATTTCTAAATAAAAAATCTTGGAAACATAAAACTCAGAAGATCCTTTAAAAATAAAAAAATAATTTTTGAAATTTTTTTTAATTCCCCGGGGAATATCTAAATTAACTAAAATCATTTTAAGAATATCAAAATTTCTTTCAATTTTGACAAGCTTCTTAAAATTCTTTATCTCTTGAAATTCCATAAAATTCTATAAAATCTTTTACAAAATATAAAAATTTTGTGAGATTCTTTAAAATTTCAATCAAATCCCCTAAAATCACTTTTAAAAAATCAAAATTTCTTAAAATTATTGGAAACCTATTGAATTCCTTTAAAATTCGCTGAAATCTTTTGAAAAGCTTAAAAACATCTTTAAATATTTTAAAATTCTACTATGCAATATTTAAAATTCGATGAAATCCTTTAAAATTCCTTAAAGTGCATTAAAATCTCTAAAAAAAAATTCTTGAAATAAAAAATCTCCCAAAATCTTTTAAAAATCAAAAATTGCTTGAAATTTGTTTAAATTCTACTAGGACTTTAATTTCCTAGAAACCTTTTAAATTTTTTTTTAAATTATTGAAAATCTATTGAAGTCATTAGAAATCTCAAAGAAGGCCTGGAAATTCTTTATAATCCTTCGAAATCCTTGAAAACTTTCTAAAATCTGTTAAATAAACTATAAAATCTATATGAGGTGTTGGGTAAAAAAACAACCTAACTCGGAAAATGAAATTTTCAGATAAATCGCAGTGTGACCGCGCGCGCGCTGCTTTATTTTCATGCGTCTAACTCAATTATCACGTGATTTACGAAGTCAATAACAATTTTAATAATTTTTAAATAAGCAATTTACAGAAAAACAATAACCTAACCCTGACACATTTTCCTGACTACTTCCCTGACATTTGGCCACCCTGCACTGAGAAAATTGTTTGATTCGGACAACAAAAGTGTTTTTTGATATAGAAGTAAGAAAAATTGTTGGTTCTGCCAACCGAATTTTTGTTGAACCAACCAATTAAGTTTTGTTAATTCAACCAAAACTGAGATTTTGTTGGTTTAAATGAATTTTATTTTGGTTCAACAAAAGGTTTGTTGTCCGAACCAAGCAGTTTTCTTAGTGTGCTAATGTCATTCAAAAGCTGGGATAACGAATTAATAATCACCCAGAGATAAACTTACCATCTTCATAGGGTTTTTCTCGAAGGATGGATTTAAGCTTGTCACCAGACGAGCTGCTTATCACTTGTTCTCCAGTAGACAACATCTGAAAATCCTCCAACTTTCCACCGTCTTGACTCGGAGTAGTGTCCCTGCTTCTGTTGCTCTTGAGAAAAATAGAGCCACCACCAGTGAGCGTAAGCTCCTTCTGCTGTCCAGGATGTCTCGGATGTTTATCCTTATCCATAGACTTTGCTATCTTATCCGACTTAGCTAGAGAACTTGCACTGAGTCTATCAATATCGATGATGTTCTCCTCCGAGTTAAACTTGCTAGTCAGTTGCTCCCACTCTTTCTCATATCTTGGACTAAGTGATTCAGACCTCTTAAGGACTTCCTTCAAATCCAGTCCTTTGCTAGGTGAATCCAACAATTTCGGACTCTCATAGAACTGGGGGTCTTGAAACCTGAGATTCGTGTAGTCCCTCGAGGTTCGATCCGTCACAACAACTGAATGCACACTTTCATCCGTCACATTTTCATTTTCTGGGTCAAAATCCTTGGGACTCTGGATCTTCTCGAAAGACAATTCCCTCTTTCTGGATCCAGTTCTATCACTCTTGAACTTTTTGAGAGGCGCCAGCTTCATGGGGATCTTGGTCTGATGCGGAAGTGACTTGCTGGAGATGCTTTCCTTCGGCAAGGTCGCTTCTTCATGGGATTCGAGGTCCTTGGCTGTCGTCTTAGAGTCTTCGTCTGCGAAAAAGCCTTTCTTACGAACAATCTACCATTCTTTCTCTCTTCTTTAAAGCCAAAGGGAAAAGTGGATGCTCGCTTGTGCGCGAAGGGGGATTTCCACGTGTCAACAGGACGACAGGTCAATAATACTTCGATGGTCGCAATAATATTCTATTCCACGTCGATAATATTCTACTGCTTCGACTGGTTTAGATCATAATCGTCGAAGAAAACACTTGATGCTTAAGAGACACTCTCCTGAACCATATCGCGAAAAGTTTTAGATAACGCGACGATTGATTGATTGATTGATTGATTGATTTTGAGGTGACACTCCATTTCCGGTATACTTCCGATATATGTATTATGGTATATACATATAATACTAATAATATTAACAAACATGCAATATTGACGTATTTTATCACTGTATTGTAATTTATAATGTATTTCTTATAAAATTTTCAATAGAATATGAATTTACAATATAATAGATATTATAACTACCATAAAATTTTTTTGAAATAACGTTCACTTGTTTACTTGTATATATGTTAATTGTATCTATTAATATATAATATTTGTTGTCAATATTTGTTAAACGTTTATATCTTTTGCAAAGCATGTGTATCTTGCATGAGACACTCTCATGTTAATGACACAACGAGTACAAGACTTTCAGCAAGAAATCTCGAACTAGCTATTGCGGAGAATCCGACGGAAGATAATTAGACGGTTTCGTTGTGATTACATGCACGTCGATATATGTAGATAAGTGCTTCGTAGAGAGAGGATACAAATTGATTCGCTTCAAAGAATCAGGAGAGACTCAAGTGCACGAAATAAAAAACGCGAATTTTTTTTCTGATAGTTTAAAATCCATTAGAATAGGAAAAGTTTTTTATTTTTCTTCGAACCCCTTGTTTGCATTCACGAGTCGATTTCTTCCTTTGTTTCCTTCTTCTTTAATTTTAGGGAATTGGGGAGAATTTTAAGGGTCAGATATTAATTGACAGTGAAAAGAAATAGAGAGAAATTGAGAAGGAGATGATTTTTTACATTCTCATTTTTTTATGAAATTCAAGAGTCGAAAGAGCGAAAATTTGTTAGAAGAGAATTGAAAGTGGGGAGGAAAATATCAGTGGGAAGAATTGACTGAATGAAAAAAGGACATTATTTAAACAATCGTACCGACGCTCATCTGTCGGTTACCGGTCCTCGCTTGGGCAACGAGTTCCTTGTAAACCGCGTCCAGAGGATGTTCCCAGGTGGTAGTTCCCGTTGATGCTTGATAGTAATACCAGGCTCCAGAGGCTTCGTGAAAACAGGGTGACCAGCCCTTTGGTAATGCAGCCATGAGACCTTCTCGAGCCAAATCCAAGAGGTGTGGTTCCGCATCCGGGTCGATTCCCAGACGCTTTGCGTATTCAATTACTTCTGCAACACGCAAATGCGGAAACTACTATTATAATCAAGTTTTTTTGGGATATTTCAATGATCCAGAAGATTTCACTGACTTTAGGAGATTCGATCTCCTATCTTAAAAAAGTCATGTTATACCAACATATCGAACACATTGTTGTCGAAAACCTGATTGCTTTAAAAACTGAGCGAATTATGCGAATGTATCGAATATTTCAAAATTAACAATATTCAGACTATTTTCGTTTTCAAAAACATTATTAAGACAGAGAATACGGATTTTATCAAATTTATTAAAATTTTTAAAATATTCAAGGATTTCACGGTATTTCAAGGAGTTTTATGAAATTTATTTTGATTTTCCGAAATTTAAGGGATTGTACCAGTTATTTGGGGTTTTATAAGAATTTTCAAGTTTAAAGAATAAAAGAGTTAAAATAAAGAGTTTTCGTTGGATTTTCAGGTACAGTACAACTCCGCTAAGAGGTACCCCGATAAGAGGACTCATGGCCTTGATGAGCTCGGAAGCTTCCCCCACTACTCACGCTGCCTCGCGAATTTGTCGCAAAACCCCGATAGAAACTTCTTGAAATTCCTTAATATCATTCGAAATATCATCAAATTCCATAAAATCTTTTAAAATTCTATAAAATTTTTTAAAAATCATAAAAATATTTTGAAATTCTTGAATAAAATTCCTAGATGATAAATTTTGCAGTCCTTCAAATTCCATAAAATATTTCTAGTCATGGAAATTACTTGAAATTCCTTAAAATTACATTTATTACTTATCGTATTTTTACCTTAGCGGTTTTAATTTATTCTAATATCTCACATGAAAACAAATACAGAAAATGCATTTTAGTCAGGTGATAAGTGTCTTTATCATTTTCTTTATTTTTATCTGCTACGAACAATAAATATTAGTTTTTTAATGTGATCCCTGAAAAACTGAAATATGGTTACAAGTCACATATGGTCTAAAAAATTCCAGAAAATCTTTTAATTGGAATCTCAATTAATATTGTATTAAAAACCTCTGACATTCTTTTCAAAATGCTTGAAATTCCACCACAACATTTGAGATTCCTTAAAATCCTTTCAAATTCCTCGAAACCTTTTGAAATCCCTGAAAATTTTACGAAAACTTTTCAAATCGCTTAAAATCTCTAAAACTTTGTAGAAAACTCTTAAAATCTCTGAAATCCCTTAGAATTCTTCAAAATAATAAAAATCTTAAACTTCCTCAAAATTTTAAATTTTAAATCCACTAAAATCTCTTAGAATTCTTAAAAATCTCTTGAAATATAGTGATAAAATAAAACTTTGTTTTACATTTGTGCTAACCACCTGTTTTCCTTATTGAGTTGAAATTAGAGGATAAGAATTTATTTTGAAACATACAAATTTTTGAAATCAGTACATATAAAAATACTACATTTCAGTTCTCCTCTTTTGACTGCAATTACATTTTAAAATTACAAAGCAACAAAAAACCAACGGAAAGCTTGATTTGACTTTTCAGAAATTGCGCGACTAGATTAGATCACAAGGCTTCACATTTCATTAAATAAAATTCTCTTTAGAATTATTATACCACACCCTTGACCTTGTTTCTTTTAGCACCTTATAATCCCGTAATGATACTCTCACTTTAAAATGTTTTCTTTTTTTTATTATTATACATTCTAGTAGTCAATAAAGACTATCTAATCATTACTTTCAGCACTTTATATGGATTTTTCACTACTTTGTAGCTATGACCTTGAAGCATAAACACACTCTAAAGACATTTGTCATATCATCTGCGCCTGCCAAGCTTAAATTATAGTCATCAACAAAATTTCAATAAATTTTATATATAATGATGAATATAATTCATAGTCTTTCAAAAGATAAGAATACTTTATAGAATTGTTAATCATCATAATTGTATTAATTTCCTGTTGTCTTGAAATTATAGTTTATTTAAGTTTTTCCAGCCCTGTAATTGTGCAAAACTAGGTGGGTAGTCTCTACTACATTGATGACACATGAAGGAGGTAGGGAGTGGGGGTAAAATATTATGTAAAGTTTTATTATTATTAATAATAATAAAATATGATACACTTGTTTTATATTTTTTTTCCGACCACCCCCCCCCCCCTCATCTCTCATTATCAACCAAGGTATAGATCATCAATCTCTGGCTTAAGTTTTTACGTAAGTCAAAAGCATATAATTCAACAGTAATTAATTAATTAATTTGACGAAAACCTGCGAAATCTTTGTAAATTCTAAAAAAATCTTTTAAAAATCATAAAAAGCTTTTGAAATTCCTCAATAAAACTCCCCATAAAGTTTTAAATTCCTTATTTAAATCCCAGATACATATTTTAAAAGACATAAAAGTACCTTAAAATCCAATTAAAATCTGATCAAAGTCGTGAAAAATTCTAAAAATTCCCAGGAACTTCTTGAAATTCTTTAAAATTTCATGATAACATTTAAAATTCCATTATCTCCCATAAAATCTTTAAGAATTCCATAAACTTGCCTTAAAATTCCAGAATTTTCAATGTATTTCAAGTTTAGACTCGTGACAAAATGATTATTAACGAAACGAAATTCAAAGTTTCAAATTAAATTCACGTGCCTAATTTACATTTACATTCGGCAAGTATTGATTCTCGAAAATCACTATCGATACTTACACGACGAATCAGGAGTGCGGAGATAGGGGATTAGAACGCAGAACTCGAATTTGGCAGACCAGAATTTTCTCATACGAACGATAAGTTCAGAGTGTAGGACTTTGAAACTGTGATGCAGACTATATAGAGTGGCAAACGGTGGTAAAACGTAGTCCAAAGCCAATAATAACTGGAAACATCTTCTATTTTATTATGAATGAAATGAATAGATGCGGTGCAAAGAATATATTC
>UCOK01006629.1:0-10410 GCA_900474325.1 Synergus umbraculus
ATTCCGAATTGAAAATATTTAGATTTAAATATTACATTTAAATATTAAATTATCCATTTAAATATTTAAATAGTTTTCTGTTTCATTGCGAAAGCAAATATATAAATATGATTGATTTATTTCATTGTATTGTTTCTTATGTTCTTTGTTATGTTTTGACATAATAAAATTACATTTTCATAAAAGCAGGTAATTTTTATTTATAATTTTAACCCTATTATAGTTTTTTTTAAAAAGACATTCACTAGAAAAACTGACAAGGCCCTGATTAGTTTCCCCTATATAGGGTATTCGCGAGTCCAACCGTTACACCCTTGTCGGGTTCTAACCAGTTTTACTGACCAGAACCCTACTAGGCCCACATCAAGATTTCTGCACGGGATCGTGAACGAAAAATAAAAATCTATCTCTCTCACTCTCATGGTTTTGCGCAAAAACGCAACGCATTCCGGATTCATGGGACGCGACCCTAATTGATACGATAAATTATTCCGAAGAAGTTGCATGAAGCGACAGGCTCCAGCAGTATCGAGCGCGTCAGCGCGGCGCTTTACTCTTGATTCAATCTCTCGAGAACAACAAAAAACGGCAAGTTGAATTTTACAGCATCAAAAGATAAAGACTTAAGCTTTATTTTGAGACAAAAAAAAAAGTAAAAAAAATCTGCCATTTTTCTGTACAAAAATAAAAAATATTTTGATTTTCAAAAAAATTGGTCAAATTTTCAACTTTTTAAAAAATGGTAATAAACATTCCATAGACTAGGAAAAAAGCTATCAAAAACATGTGGGACAAAATTTTGTATATTCATAGGAAAGCAGCTTAGTACCTTCAAAATAGCACGAAACAGCACAAAATCGAAAAAATTCGCCAAATTCCCCCTCCCCTATCTCGGTCAATTTTTATCCAATCGAAAAAATCTTTTTCCTCTAAAGTTGTACCTAGTAGGACTATATTTTACTTAAGTTTGAGTTCGATGAGACAAAGTCAAATTCTGAGGGTCGTACATTTGAGAAATAATGCCCCATATGTATGTTGCCGATGCTTGACCTATATCAGAATTCTCTAATTTCCAGCGTTTCGTTTATCACAATTAGCTAGACCGAGCGCTTTGCGCGAGCCTTTCCTTTTTCTTTAAATGTTATAATTTATGATATTTTATTTCTTCTTTTCTAAGATTTATATAATTAAGATTTTTATGTAAAGATTTAAAGATTTTTACTTAAACATCTTTCAAAGAATAATATATATTTAAAAAAAATTTCCTAATTGTATAATCTAAATAATTACATACTATTAATATTGCTTTTAAATTATAAGGGTGAACCTCCGCTTTTCTTCCAGCTCTATATACTTTTGTGTTAAAATTTTTACTTTATTTTCATGATGAAATCATCAAAAAACCATAATTTCCATCGTATTTCCAATATCTCCTTTAGTTTAGAATTGTTACCCACTCACGCTCTCCTCCTTTACCATTCCCCCTTGCATTTCTCTTTACAATTCCCCCACGCCATTTCCCTTTACCATATCCCTTTAACATGCCCTTTGCCATATCCTATTACCATATCCTTTTATCATTTCCCTTTCCCATTCCCCTTTACCATTTCCATATAACATTTGCCTTTGCCATTCCCCTTTACCATTTCCATTTACCATTTGCATTAACCATTCCCTTTACTATTTCCCTTTAGAATTCTCCTCTGGCATTTCTCTTTACCATTTCCCTTTACCAATCCCCTTCAGCATTCCCTTTACAATTCCCTTTACCATTTTCATATAACATTTGCCTTTACCATTCCCTTTTCCATTTTCCTTTAACATCCTCTTTGCCATTTTCCTTTACCATCCCCCTTTAACATTTGCAGTAACCATTCCCTTTACCATTTCCCTTTGGCATTTCTCTTTACCAATCTCCTTCACCATTCCCTTTAAAATTTCCCTTTACCATTTCCCTTTGTCATATCCTTTTATCATTGCCCTTTATCATTTCTCTTTGCCATTTTTTGACAAAGTCATCATGTTCAAAATTTTATCAATTTTCTAAATTCAAATACTTATAACTTCGTAAATAAATTGTCTTCATGAAATCAGTAAAAAGAACCAACCAGCTGGATAAAACCCTCATGTAAATTAAGAAGTTTAACAATTTTTTTATTTGAGAGATAGCAAGAAATAATATATCATGAAATATAACATTAAAAAAAAGACAAACACGCGCACGAACGCACGCGTTCGATTTTATATTTGAAAATAATAAATATCGTATTATACTATTGTATGTTTCATACTTTTTAGTACAAAATTTTGTTTAATTTTATTTTTCTCCACCTCTTTCCTTCATCGCCACTTTGATCTATAAAATAATAGCTGTATAGGTGAAATATCTAAAACCTAATAGTGGCACTTAACTTCCCAACCCTTCTCAACTACGTGTCGGTAACATAACCTATTAACACCGACAATTTGGAACTAGTTCACATTTCTTTACTCTCATTTTATTCTATGGGAATGTCACATTTTGTGTTTTGACAGAAGCAAAATTCATTTTTCGCTCTCGGGAAATTTCGACTTTTGGTCATCAGTGTTTTTTGAAAAATCAAAAAATGTTTTCTCACATAGTTATACCCTAGACTTCACCATGTGATTCTGTTTTTTTATTCCTTACTTTCTTAGAAGCGACGAGAAATTATTGTTTGAAAAAAAACGTAGTGATCCGAGACCAACCGTTTAGTGGTGGTCCGATACCGACCCCCAGATTTTTGCGTCGTGAAAAATTTTTCGCTTTTATTTTCGATGAAAACGTTATTATTTGACTTTCAAATAGCTATTATGTCACTTTTATGGCCTTTCCTTTTTAGGGTGTCGCCGTGTCCGACTGGGACCACCTTACCCTATATAAAAAAAAATGTAGGAATCAGACATTCTTCCCATGCGGAAAAGTAGCACATTAGGACCCTAAAAAAGTATAATTAATTTGAAGTCGATACACGTATGTCTTTGTTACACGCTCTCAAAAAATATGTTTGAAGAATTTCTTGTTTTCAGGGATTTGCATTTTTCCTTGATTACAAATTTTTTCTATTTTCAGGAAGGTGATAAAAGTCTTTTCAATTTTTGCCAGATTTTAAAAAGTGATTCCCTACGAGATAATGACAGTTGAATTTACGACTAAAATAATTTTAAAATTCTAAGACTTATGTTTATAAAAGGGTAATTAATTATTTGATAGGTATCAATTTGCAGTTTTTAACTAATCTCTCTGCCGCTTCACTTATTTTAGTATACAATTATTTACTTTTAGACTCTTAGGTACCTATAAAAAGTAAAAAAAAAAAAGTTGTAAAATTGTTAATACATAATTAGTTATAAACAATTAAATTTGAAAAAACTGTCTTTTTTGAATAAATCCGGCTGTGTTTTAAACTACACGTTCGAAAATTGTGAAAATTTTTTTCCAATTAGTATATACATAGAACTAAAAAATATGCTTTTCGCAGAATTTTCGGCAGGCTAGTTTTTTTCAAAAAAATTTTTGAATAAGTTAAAAATTGCGATTTTCAATTTTGCAATTCTGACATCAGAATTGTAATCAGCGACCCCAAAAACCTATATACAACCATTGATATCCGAATTTCACCAAAGTCTGATTTTGCAATTATGTATTGTTAAACAATAGGCAGCTTTAATTATCTTTTTGATTTTTTAGGCATCGGTACAATATACTGCGTGTGTATACCAAATTTCATGATTTTTGTTTTAAAACATAATTGAATTTCGGGAAAGTTTTCTCTCCCTTTTTGATTTTTAGTATTAAGAATATTCATCGAGCGAAAAAAATAAAAGTAGAACAAAGTTTTGTTTCATTCTTTTCTATAAGCCTACACTTTAAAAATTTAATTTTTTGAACATTAAAATTTGGATATCACAAGACGCTTGGACAATTCATTCGCGTTGTAGAACGTGCGTCCCGTTATTGCGTCCGCGGTTTCTGCAATTTTAATTCCTTTAACTTGTCAATTTTTTGTATTCTATTTTTATAACTAGAATGCTCTTAAGGGCGTTGGATAATGGGAACTTAGAAAATTTTTTGGGTGCCTCCAATAATAAAGACGGCCCTGCCTCCGTATTTAATTTAGAGTAGATTTCGGGATAAATAAAAGAAACTCACCAAATATTTCGGGTCTGACGAAATCCTAGAGTGCATCTTATAAAAAATGCATCGCGTTTTTCTTGAGAAAATGAATATTTTGACTAGAAATATTCATTTTCTGAAACGGAGAAATGCATACCGAGCAGACAAATCGCGGGAAGAGATTACGATTTTCAAAGTCACTCCACTTTTCACTATTTTATAGACACAACAATATAAAATTTTATAGACTAAATAAAAAAAACGTTCTGCACAGAGTCCTTCCACAATATAAACTTTCAAACTCTGAAAGAGACTTTGCGGAACTTTGCGAAATAAAAATTTGTCGCATCAGGAACTTTTTTGATATCACTCGACATGTCAGAAATATGACAAAGATAGAGACCAATTGGCCTCGGTATTGGTTAACCAATCAACGATCTGAAGTTCATAATTTTAGTTCTGAAAATGCCCGTTTGCACTGTTTGAGCGTCAGTGATGCACTCAAAGATGGTGGACCTCCATCTTTGTTTATATTTCTAACATGTCAACTGATATCAAAAAAGTTCCTGATGCGACAAATTTTTATTTCGCAAAGTTCCGCAAAGTCTCTTTCAGAGTTTGAAAGTTTATATTGTGGAAGGACTCAGTGCAGAACGTTTTTTTTTATTTAGTGACGGTGTTATGTCTATAAAATAGTGAAAAGTGGAGTGACTTTGAAAATCGTAATCTCTTCCCGCGATTTGTCTGTTCGATATGTATTTCTTCGTTTCAGAAAATGAATATTTGTATTTGATTTGCATCGCGTTTTTTATAAGATGCACTCTACGATTTCGTCAGACCCGAAATATTTGGTGAGTTTCTTTTATTTATCCCGAAATCTACTTTAAATTAAATACGGAGTATTTGGAGTTGGAGTTGTGGCAACCACAATCGTGGTAGTGGAAACCATAAATTGTAGTTGTACCATATTTTACTATTTCTCTGGTTATCATATCCATACTGTTTTTTCCGTGCACCCTCAAAATTAACGCCTAAGCACAAAAAAATCATTAATACTTAACCCGTAAATAAACATGTACCTTTCTAGAAAAAAATATGAAAATTGGCTACTACGAAAATAAATACTTAAGTTTTTAAGGTGGATAATGGGATATTTTATGGAAGTAAGAGTTACCGAAATAATGATACCTTTATATGGGACACCGGGGTAGGTTGTCACAATTTTTAAATTTTAGTCAGACATTTTTTCCACTTGAGATATCGCGGGTTTCCTTTTGTAGCTGGTCAATTAGACTAATATCTACCTGAAAACGTTGGCAGTGAAATTTATTCACCAGTGGGTGGGGTAAGTTGAACCATACTATTATTAGTTTTTAATTGTATAATATACCTAAACGAATAAGTAAAAAAATGTTTTTGAACTTAAATGTCTCTTCTTGAGTTTCGAAAAATAGAATTTCCTTCTATGAAATGAGGAAAAGTTATACAACGAACGAAAAACTCAGGCTTCGAACTTCAGAGTTAGACTTAGAAAATTCAGATTTATTAACTTTAGGAACATTACGTGAACTCGCTCAAAAGGAATAGATATAACATAGGAAAGAAATGCTAATAAAATAGATCTGCAAAAATATTTTTAAATTCAATCTTCTTCAATCGGAATCGGTGGCAAACATAATTAGGATTCACTGGAGTGCATTCTTCAGGAGCCCACATGTGACATTGAGAGCAAGAAAACCAATTCTCCCCTTGTCAGCTTGCAGAAAACTTCTCTGTGCCTTTATATTCTATAATCTTTACTTAAAATCACTACTTAATCAATGTGTCACATCCTGCGATGTAATACTAAAAACCTTTATACTCTATAACTATAATCTTTATTAGAAATCAATGTAATAATAAACATGAACTATCCTACGCCTCTTTAGAAAACTATCGTTTTCACGCACCACATAAATTCATGTACTCAAACCTTCCAAATAATGTAAAACGCACATCCTGCAAGAAAGACTCTCAACCCACACAATTCTTGTAAAACGCATATCTTCTAAGACAACTTTCGAAACGCATAATTCTTGCATTCGAATATTATGAAACACACACCCTTCAGGAAACTCGTTTTCAAGGTATCATATAATTCAAGTACTTGGATCCATTAAAACGATGCGAAACGAACATTCCTTATCTTAAATCAGGGTCGACCTATTTTCTAAATGTCAATCCAAACCTGACTCATTGTTCTAACACCTGCAATTCGTACCCGCGAGAAAAACACCAATTCTCTGTAGTCACTTCTATTGAATACAGTCAATACATCAACCCTTATGACTCATCTAGGCCAAAGTACTTTAAGACATTCGGCCACCTGCCTCTGAATCACCAAGATTTGAGGAAAACATAAATTAATGGAAGCTGCGCAGTTCAACCCCATAAATGTCAACTTTCCCTAGCTTAGCGGCCATTTTGATATCGTCTAATTAATGGGAAAACTAGGATATAAAAACAGAGGGTTCAGGCCCAAATAGTGAGTCTGTTTCATCTGTGGAGTCCGTTTTCATCTGTTTAGTCTGCTGAGTCCCCAGTCTGTTTTTACCACATGAAGTGGAATCATCTAATGTGAGATTTAGTCTTCTGAAGTCTTTTAAACTTAAACTCTGTGCGGAAAACCTCTTTAATTCCGAGTGACATCCACCATCCAGGATTGGACCAGGAGGAACCAGAGTCCATTCTCCAGGGCAAAGAGAGAGAGTTCGATCCAAAAACTATATAAAAATATTAAGGTAAGGAAAGCAATTTCCTTGGTTCAAGAGATATTTTTCTAAAGAGGGTTGTCTTGTAATAGTATTATAATTAAATAAATATCTTGTAATCTTAAATCTTTGAGTATAGAGAATCCTTTTTCCCTATCTAAAACGAGGAAGAACCACCGTTTCCTTTACTATTTATTGAAGTTTTGAGATGTGTTACGATTCTTAGGACGTAACAAATACATGCCCTTAAAATCTAAAATAAAAAATAACATTTTTTCCCTTGCTCCAACAGCCTTAAACAATTTATTTTTTGTACATGTAGGAACTTCATTAAAATTAATATTATCCATTTTATATTATATTGTATTATCCATATTATATTCAATCATAGAAAAGTAAATGTCAAAAACCAAATAAATCGCGCATTGAAGGAGTAAAAAATGTGGGTTAAGGGCATGTGTTATTTACCATATGAGCAAGAATAATTTTTACATTTTCAAAAAAATTATAGTCAACATACGTCAAGAATGTGAACACGGACGGTTGTTGACTAAAATTTTTTTGAAAATGTAAAAATTGTAGAAAAAAAACCGGATTTAAAAACTTGCTCATATGGTAAGTAACACATGCCCTTAATTCACGAGGGTGAAGCTCCATGTTAAATAATGGAAACAAATTTTGGCAATATTGCCGCTTATAGAGCGACGATGCGCCATAAGCGGCGGGTGACAGAACTAAATTCAAAAGCAAGCATGCGGGCGGGATATTCAAAATCGAAATTGTTAATTAATCAAAAGATTGTTATTCTGTCAGATTAAATAGTAATGTGGAAAAGCAATTTTAAAAAATAAATGCAATGAATCAAGGTACAAAATTATTTTCCTTATTTAAAAAAGTTATTTTTTAATAAAATATCTTTCTTAGAGAATATTCATTTCGTATTAATTCAGAACTACAGTTACAGTTTGTAGAAACTTTGATCAACAATTATAAATCGTAAAAACTTAATGAAAAAGTTCAACTCTTGTAGAACTAATTATAAGAACAGTCTTTCTATTATAAAATCTCTTTCTTAGAGAGTATTAATATGATATTAATTCATAATTGGAATAGCAATTTGTAGAACAACTTAACGGTGTTAGAGCATTTTCAAATCACTAAAAATTAATGTAGACTCACTCAAATCCGCCATTTTGTTTACATCTTTGCAATACGCGGTGTTTGAGGCCGCAAAAATAATGTGTTCGAAGTGTCGTTTTTTTTATGGATGTTTTTTCGATTGTACGACAGGGGCTATCTGTTTATTTCTTGCAAAAACAAATTTGTTTGGCTAAGACGGAAATTTTTACAAGTGGTGTGACGCAGGTTAGAGGGGTGCGGTTGAGCAGTACTTACATTTTGCCAAGTTTCTGTCCAAGGAAAAAAGGCACAAAACTTCACTTCAAGGGTGCTTCACTCACTCAGAAAAATTTTGCGAATCTCGCTATGCACTGCAAAACACGAGCACTTACGAAAATCATGGAAAAAAATATATTTGATAAATCGCGTACAAAGTTGCTAGACCTGTCAGCTGTTTTGCAGCGAGGCCAAGTGACGATTACTACAAAGTATGGTCGGTAAGGCCAGTCACATACACTTTCGTATCATTATGTATATGACCGGCTTTACCTATATTTTTGATCAAATGTGTAACGGTCTATTTTTCTCCTACTATTCGTCTCATCGGACGCTTCAGTCTTCCATGGTTAGGTCGTTTAAAGACGAATAAATAGACCCAAAATTTAGTTAACGAAATATAAAGAATGTGTTTATTTACCTATAATTTACATATCTAATTGTGTGAATTTATGTGTAAATGACGGGTGAATATTTATGTGTGTGTAAATGTTTGTATATAGGTTAAATAATGCAATATTAAGTGTAAATGTAGTGTGTAACGCGATAACAGAAAATAAGTATGTGTGTTTGTGTATAAGATTATATAATTTGTTAAATTTGTTGAGTAGATGATTCTAGAGTGAACGGAGACGAAATGTCTATGGAAATCGGATACTCTTCCTGAAAGCATAATTTTACGGCGTGTCTAATTTATACTTGACAATATAATTTTCAAAGATACGAAGACACAAGAACGAAATAACGGATTACAATTTTACCAACGTTTTGGTCCCCACTTCTATGGAATTTACGGTACGGTGGAAGAAGAGTGGACGAATTGGAAGGTAAATTGTAAGGATCGGTTGTGTAGTCTTCAGTACATTTGTATGGATAGTCATTTATAGATGCGCCTATTAAATGCTACTCGCCGGTTTAATTATTCACTTATAAGTATAATGGAATCGACAAGGATAGTAGCGCCTATGCCTTGCGATTTCGCCGGTGTTTTGAATACCACAGATATTCCTGTTGGTAGGAAAAGTACTTGAGTTTTCACCAGGTGAGAGCTCTCCGATCTACTCGGGGGTCCTCACCCAGCTAGACTGAGGAATTTTTCTGCTGCGGGTGGTTTTATGGAACCTGTCTGGCGAGCAGACGGCTTGGAGAGGGGGACCGATGGTACGTAATGATGAGACTAATGCACGGAGTACGGGAGCGGGGATGGCGACTGTGAGGTTCGGTAACGAGTATGCGTGCGGTACGCACACAGGCGTAATCACTCGTTACAAATGTGTTCTTCGTATACATGTTCATGAAAAACTTGGAGATGGCCTATGCGCATGTTTATGGGCATGCTTGACCAGGCCGGCGTTAATAGCTGTATTCTGTTCAATTTTTCACCTGCGAATAAATCCGAAAGTCAAAGAGTATTTTTATAAAACCTAGCTTTGCAATAGCATCACTAACATTTTGCCGGAAAATCCAGTTCCTCGTGTTTTAGAAATCGACAAAATGGAAAAACGCAAAAGATTTTTTTTTTGTGGATCTGAGCGCGACAGAAAAACGCAATTCTGCTGTGTTAGGTGCCGCAAACCAGTTTGCGAGGAACATAGGTTTGCTTGTTGTGTGAGTTGCTTGGAATAATAAGTAACTATTGTATATCACGTATTCTTTACTTTCATAACCATTTAGATAAATATAAATGTTTGTATGTAGGGGAGACCCGGCCAAGATGTCCCAAGGTCAATACGTGGTGAGCTGGGGGTTTGAGGGAAGAGGAGACGGATCTCATGTGACCCGTCTCCAATGAACTTTTCTGGGTGACGCGCACGTGTTCGTCTACTCTTTCAATATTCAATTCCCTCTGAGAAAATTTCTCATTCGTCAACTCGAGTGCTCTGCAAACTCCAATGTTTCAACATAGCGAAATGGGGCAACAAGTCACACAACTCTGGGGCAGTTTGTTCCAATAATTAAAGTATGACATCTTGCCCCGTACAGGAATATTTTCTTTTTCCGCCATAGTTCGAACTACATGATAATATAAAAATATAAAGAAGTAGAAGCAGGATACAAGCAAAAGTAGTGACGAAGACGACGCAATATGTATAGTTTGCACATATATATATATATATATATATATATATA
>UCOK01006630.1:0-44402 GCA_900474325.1 Synergus umbraculus
AAAAATGTAAAAAAAAAAAAAAAAAAAAAAAAAAAAAACTTTAAAAACTGGAACAAAAACAACACTTTGCTGTTTTAGATTGAGAGGTCTATAACTTTTGTGAGGATCTCAGTTTCTAATTAAATAGATGAGCTTTATTAACTATTCAAAATTATTTCCAACAATGTGGTTCGGCAGATTTGGCATTCCCATGCCGATAGTTAATACGATTCAACCCACAGCGATTAATTTCAATTTGCTTCTCTATAGACTGTTCAATCAGGACCACTGCATTTTTAGTTGTAAATGAAATATCGATTACTGGGGAAATAAAACTCCTCTGGCGGGCTTGGACCAATTGATCATGAAAAGCGATTCGTTTGAAAACTAATGAATCATAAATTATTGAAAAAGAAAGTCACTTACCAATATTTTGATGTTGAAGTTTCCTACATATCCGCGCCTCCCGCTCGAGTTTTTGAAAATCTGCAACAAAGAGACATAATTGTTTAATCTGAATTTAACTTATTAAAACAGACCTTTTTTCAATATATAAGTATGTACACTTAAAAGCTCTTCAGTTTAAAATCAAAGCCCATTTAACTCTTTTCTTTTCATTTTTCTTACGCCAAGTGTTCTTTACAAAGCAAGAAACTGATTTCAGTGAATAGCCGACAATTTTTCCACTCGATCTCGTGTAGAACCGCTCAAAAATGTATATGGCTTCAATAAAGAATTTTATGAGTTCCTCATCTTCTTTTCTTCGTTTGACTTTATCTTAAAACGATTCCTAACGCTATTTTCCTCCCTTGAAATAAACCAGACGAAGTTGTGGAGCATAAAAGTGTTCAATGCAATGGTAATTTTGCATGTATGAAAAGGGGAAACGATCTCAGTTTCATGAGGAAACATCATTGAATGTAGTTTATAGACACTTGTGGAATTGTAGCACAATTGAGAAAGGTTAAGTGAGAAAGGATAAGTGTAAATAAATAATTTTAAAGATGAACAAGAATCCAATTCTGATATCTGATTTCCAGAGAATCAAATTTAAAGAAGATATATTGTACTCATTACTCAATTCTCTAGGGACTTGTACTCTATTTGCACTTATATTAGTTACATGCATGTATATAAAACTTTCTTCCATGCGAGTACATGCATCAACGAGTCTAGAGTTGGTATACAATGGCGGTTAGAATGAATAAAGCTTCCTGTCATCGTAAAGGCTTATGTATCCTAAATAACTTATGAATACAATGTAGCTCTTTTCAGTAAAACGTTTTAGAGAGTAAAAACTATTATGCCTGTTATCCATTACAATTTTATGTACCTTCTTACCTTAAAAGCTTTAAAGGTTCTTGAAAATATAAAGACCTAATATAGTAAACTATAGATTAATGTTAATACATATGAAGTAGGCAACACATTATATGCAAGATTATGTATTACATATATGTAAGAATTAAAGTTAAGGCATCCTAAAAATCTTCAAAAACAGAAATCAAAAGAAGTTGATACATGGATATTTGCCTCGAAAAAGCTTAAGCTGTTTTCAAGTGGATGACATTATGCAAATGATCTCGTATTATTTTTATGCTTTCTGACAGATTTTCGTCTTGAAGACAATTTCTCGAAAAACTTTAGGTACAAATAACATTGGTATGAAGGAAATGAAACAAACGTAAAAATAAAAAAAAATTGAGAATTGAAAACATCAATTTGGGAATAAAAGTTGCAAACGAAAAACTCGACGAGTGCTATTCGCGTTTAATTGACTTCTAAAAGTTTCTGAAAGTTTGTTAAGACTGTTTCGCGAAAGTCCAATTGCACATAACATCTAAAAACTTTCTTTATTTCTTCGGTTATTCTATTTTCAAAAATGCATACTTGAACGGATGCAAGAAGCAAAACGAACTTAGGGAAGTTCTCTCGCTTATGACTAACTTTCCGGAATCAGGAATCAATTTACCATTACGTGACCGGTCATATCTACACCTTGAACGACTTCAATTATAATTCTCTAGAGCTTTAAATATAAAAAAGACATCGAAAAAAATCCTGAGAAAGAGAATGATTTAATGAAAACTAACTCAGCGAACGTTGTAATAGATTTTTGTGCACTTTTATTATTTTTTAATCAGAAAAAGATCATAAAAAATAAGAGTCTTTGCTACACACCACAAATACAAATTTCGAATCAACATTAGTCTATCGAAATTTTTAATTCGTTAATTTGTTTCCATTCTCTCAATTCTGCGATTTATTTGCAGATTAATAAACGCGCGTTTAAAAATACAAATGATCGGAAATGTTTAATCTCGTTTGATCTCGCATGACTTTAAGCTGTAACAAAGAACGAACTCGAAACAGTCGTTACTCCCTCATATCTAGTATAATAATACCCACAAAGCAGGACATTTTTTTTTGCTTGTACAATTATTCAACAGCGTGACTAACGGAAAAAAAGTAATTTTAAACGCTAGTACTTTTAATATCCTTTCTTTAACGCTCTCTGTTATTAAAGAAAAATTTTTAAAAGTTATATCAGATTAACTGCTGCCATTCATTTGTTATACAAACTCTGGTCACGGAAGCAAGAAAGTAAAATAATGTACATTTATTAACATATGTGTGATATGTATTTTTTTACTTGAGAGAAGATCGATAACGGTTCATAACCCTTGGAAAAAATATTCAAATGAAAATCAAACAGCACTTCGTTTCGTCTCGATTAAAAGCTAACATTCTTGTAGGGTGGGTTCAATTTTATTTATATTTCATTTACATAGCGCTTTTTATCCTCTTAAAAATGTGAGGCTAATAAAAAACAGATCGCGCTATCGAATTAAAATTACTTGTATCGAAAATTAATAAGAAAATAACTTTCTATATACATGACCTGCATACAAAATAATATACACATGTATGTTTCCCACCACGCTATACATCTTGCCATTCATTCATACTTCTAATAACACATTTAACATGCACCCGTTCCTCGCATAATTTGCATAGCGCAGGAACTATAATAACTATTCCAGGTCCGAATGCATGCTGTGGTATTATGTGAATTGCAATTTTCTTGTGATATACTGTGGAGTGGATTAAGCCATATTTTTATAAAATTATACATTTATTTGTCACCGAAAAAGTCTAATAAAGTTCTCTAATATTGCACACGAATCCTCAATACGTCATAGCCACAAAGATTACTTTTAAACTTAAAATAATGTTTCATTCTTGTTGTATCTTCTTTTGTTTCGATGCGAAAAAATTAAACTTTACCCACTTCAAAGTTACCCGCAATAAATTTTCCCTTCTGTACTCTTTGTAATTACAAATTCGAGTCACGTAATAAAAATGGGGTGAATCGATTTTTCAGCCAGAGAAAAGAATTTTTCCTCAAATTACGTAAACGTGCCTTCAGTTCACATGCACTTCAGAGTGACTCTTTATTCTCAGGAATACAAAGTATTGTATTCCTTTATATACGTATATGTATACTCCTTTTTTAGCTTAATACTTGCGCGACAAAGACAGATTAAATTTAAAATTGAAATTCAATGTTACTGAATTCGAATTCAAGGTGACATTTACTTTGATGAATAGGATTAAAACTTTATTTTAAAGGAATATGCATAACTTCATAATTTACGATCAAATTTAGTGCTGATACTGTTTACGTTACACATCTGCAATAAACATTAGGTGGGATGAGAAGGAGAAACTCTACACTGCAGAAAAATGTACTGCAGCCATAACTAGAGCTAATACCGTAGCGTGAAATGGTACGCAACTCGAATTAATGACCACATATTTTTCTTAGACTTCGCGTTGTGAACAAAGTTTATATATCTATTTTTAGCTGAGTCGTACAGAGTTTCGACTGACACATAGAAATATCTCTTATACTTTTCGTCGTGAGGCGAGAAGCTTAGAAAATATTGTTATTGATAACAAGAAGTCTAGAACTTCAAAAGACCCTTTTATCATATATATATTACTTTTATTCTTACTCTCAATATATATTGTTGAATGTAACTAGAAAATTACACTCTTTAAAATTTGAATGACGATTCTAGAATTTCTAAGGCTACCTAAACAGTTATTTAAAATCCAAGTGAGGAAATTACAGAATGAAGTAGAAAGATATGTAGTCGTCTGTACTTTGCCTCTTGGCAAAATTACACAGGAGTGCTCTCCTTTTCCAAACCATTAAACCATTTTCTATGACTTGACAGCCCTACAACTCTCTCTTTGTAAAGCTTATCCACCTACACCCTTAAATGCCGGAAATAACGAGCCAGAATTGCCACTGTAAGGGTGCGCTATATTTCACGATAGAACACAATAAAAATAAACGTTTTCATAAAACTAAAATGAGGAACTTTCCCTTTTATTACTTTTTACTTTAGTAAGATAGTATTTTTTATTTTCATATAAGTAGAAATTTTCTAGAAATAATTTCAAGGTTTATCCTCACTTGAGACCAACCCCTTAAACTGAAGTGTCACGTCAATTGTTCAGTTTTAAGTGTTTAAATATGCGCAGTCACGTACTGAGGAGCCAAGACACCCCTATCCCAGAACCTTCTTTAGATGTTCAAACACAAGGTTGAGACATCACACTCCTGATTTTGCTTTAAAAATTTTATCTTCTGCCAAAATTGAAGGGATTTACAATACAGCCACGTGAATGGAATACCAAAACTGATTTTAAGTTTTCTCGTTAAAAAAAAAGCTTCACTGCTGATATTGCATCGAGGGAATAGATAAGTTGGTAGAAAAGTTCGCAATTTTCTCCATTTATACATTGAGCATCAGAGGTGGAAATCCTACGGGTGTTTTATTTCTTTGTTGAATGACAGTTTCAAGATGGCGTTCCACTACGTTCCGGCATCATAATTCTCAAAACTTATCGTGCGTTGCGGAACGAGAATTCGCTTTTACACCATTTCCTTTCTACTCTTGCCTTTACTTTCTTTACGTTCGCGTATAACAAACCCTTGCATTTACACCCTTGAGACCTTTTTTTCAGGAAATTATACAAAAATAAAAACACTTCTATAAATTAAATTTATAAAAAATAAAATGCAATTTACTAATATAAACCTTCCCATAAAATCGCTATCTCACAATCAAACATTTAAATACTTCAATCTCACTCTATTCATTTTTAAGGATCTATAATCCGACCTATAGGTCCGAGAAGCACACGGAATTTAAATGGACTTTTTTTTTGGAACTTATTCTAGAGAAGGCGAGTTTCGACTAAAAACATTCGACCTTCTTAGTTTTTTTAGACGAAACGAGCAAGGCCGAGAGTAAAAGTGTATCAGGCTTCTCTTACTCTTTTATACATATATTTATATTGTATTCTTAAAATGTAATTGTGTGGGTATGACCCAACTGGCATAATTGCCAGTCCTCACTCGCCGTATGCAGATCTTGACTCAAACTACCCTCTCGGAAAATATGGCCACTTTGTAAAAACAACTTACTGTCACGTGTGTGCGAAAAGTTGAACACAAAAGAAAAAAAAAGTTGTAATGAAGCTTGAAAGAGAGAGAGAGAGAGAGAGAGTGAGTGAGCTCTTAAGTAAATGTTTGGTTTTGGCATGAAACTTTAATTAACAGAAATTTACTTTATCGCTCCGACTACGTATACATTTTATGTATAGTTTGTCACACTGCAGATTACATATTTATAATTTATTTACCCTTATTATTAAAAAGTTATATTTAAACTTTTAATTTCTTGGATTCATTTTCTATTTAATAATTTCATATTCCGTATACAAACAAAGACATCTGTCGCTTGTATAATATTTTCGACATTTGTGCCTTATTACTCTCATCCCTAAAAGTCTAACATTTTCTATGAACTCAGTAAACGAATATTTTCTCTGTTTCTGACACCCTAGCTTGATAACGAGTTTAGCGCAAACAAGGGTAGCTTGTTAGTAGTGCAGCAAATTCCCCACTTCCTTTTCACTTCCCTCCAACTACCCCCTTTCAAACCCTGCCAGTGCCATTCAGTTGTGCAAAGTTGAAACCTCGACACTTGTACTATGTATTCCTATTTCAGTACTTCACGTTCCCCCTTCACCTCAACCCCTGCGCTTCCTTATAACTAAATTATGCAAAGCGGATTGTTGTCAACAATATACCTTATTTCCAAGAAGTCTTCTAGTTAAGTCAAAGTTGAGTCAATCAAAGTAAAAATGAACATTGATCGACACTTGAACGCTTGATTCACGTTAGGTTTCCATGCCCTATTTCAGCTTATAACGAAATTCTAGTTTTTCTATCAGAAAATGTTATATAATATCTCTTATTACTTACATAATAGTAAACTACAGAAAAAGTTATCTGAATTACGTACTCAAGTATGAAGAGAGCTTATAGAAATGCAAAAAACAATTGCGCTAATAGAAGTGTGGAACAGTCGTTGTACTCAATTCTACTGATACTTCACAAAATGTATTAAGCTTTAGTAGCACGAACTTTTCTATGGCACGCATCACGACAAGCTTTCCTGCAATTGTATAATCCATAAATAACCGTTCGTGCACATATTCTTATAATTTAATTATTATGTGTACTCTACTGCCAAAGTTAAACATTTTTGTATCCGTCAGTAATAAAATTCTGGGAATGATTAACCAGTAACGCAATGTGTGTTCATTAATGAAAAGCCAAACCCGTAAAATACAATTTTCCGAAACAACAAGTTTGTATCAGAGTTGTTTCCTGCTTGGAAATGGAAGTTAAAGTGGATTCTGTCTCTGGCTTCTGGGTCAAGAGGTCACTGGAACAAGGTCGCAAAACGTCGGTTAAAGACTGTGGCTTCTTCATTTTCCTTTATTAATTTCATCCTTCCGCCATCCAAGTGCAAGGCTTCACATCACATAAAGGCAAGAAGTCCTATACCATCATGAAATCAATTTCACGATTTTCGAACTTCTCTACAAAGGCAATGAATTTACCTCTCTGTTTTTCACTCACACCGATACACTTCACATTGTGATATCACTTCAAGTTGCGGAAAACAAGGGCCGACGTTTAGAAGACCAAATGAAAATATTTTCAACGTCACTCGTAAATTTTTCAGGTTTTCATCTCCTTCACAGAGTCAAGTGTAATTCCAATGATTCGTATGCTGAATTAACACCTTTACAAGACAGTTTTCGAATTATATTTATGAATATTGTATTGATGCAATTTTTCAATTATTCCACTGAGGAAACTTGCTAGTTTCTTTGTAGCTGTAAGAGGAACTCATAAATTTGCTACAAGGGGAGAGTAAGAATTTCAAGCAGAAGACTAATTGACACGCAAGTACCATTAGGACGCCTTCCTCGATTTACCCTTATTTCGCTTTACCATCGTTCGTCGTTTGCTACCTACAAATTTAGCGCACGTGACCTGCGACTCTAAATTCCCTCGTTGCAAGCTGAGACGATTGACCGTCAACACGCAGTGTGCTTTTCTCCACTCATGCAAGCATTTGGTTTTTCTTTTGACCCATTGACCTCGCTGCGATCTTTGAATTTGAAAGTGAGACTAGGTCGGGGGGTGAAACTCGAAACGCTGATTGACAACTTATTGAACACTTCAATTCCTTATATTGCTTAAGTTTCATCAAAAAAATCCCCAAAAAATCAATTGAAATTCGATACTGCCTTCAATAGGGCAAGAATTTTAGATAAGATTGGGTTATAATACGGCCTATTGATATTTTTTGGTAAATTTGTCCTGTGCAGTTATCCCACGTCTGACCATAATATTCTCCTTTCACTTAAAACAACATCTCCATGAATTTTGATTGTCCCACGAAAAAAAGTGGATGTTACAAAATTGATAACACTTGAAAGACTTGAAAACTCAATCATAAGAAAATCGAGACGAAGTGCGTGTTTAATCGATGCTTGCAAGAGTCGTAAAGTATCAAGTGTGCTTACTAGCGATATAGGGGTTACTTCACCTATGTATAGCCACTAATTCGATTGATCGTAACACAATGCCGTTTATCGGATAAGTTCGCCCGCGCAACGTTTTAATTGATTCGATTATAACGCTCGTTTGGCTTCGCGTCTTAGATATCATTTTCGGTCTCCTCTTCGTTCTTCCATAAACGAACGAAATAGTGAAAAAAGAAAACAATGGCTTAGATAAAAAAAAACCAACAAATTCAATCAATTTTCGAAAAATCAGATGCTTTCAAGGTGATCCGTTTCTAGAGAAAAGCCAATTTTAAAAAGAAGATCAACAACCATCATAAATTGGCATTATATCTGATCTAGAAAACTATTTTGTAGAATTTTTCCACTATTTTGCTTTACAACCTACAATTGGCTTGATATGTGAGGTAGAATTGAGAGATAAAGTATTAAGTTAAATTGAGAATGGGAGCTCGTTTTATGCTTTTATAAATGAAAAGCATTTCCAGAACAGATAAGACAGAAAATGAAGCGATGAATAAAAGCTAAAGAGGACTAGTAACTGATATTCTCATACAGCTTTGGCAACAGTTGGTTGAGGAGGAATCATTCGTTAACGTAAGCAAATCTATATACATCCTGCTCTACATATATTGATGTATTTATAGATAGATTTATAGATATAAACTTAAACGCATTTTTCTTATCTCTTCTAATCTCATAAATTATAAAAAACCACGCAGTTCCTATTATATATATATAAGAAGAATAGAAAAACATATGACGAAAGTCGAATCATTTTCTGAAAATAGTAAATTATTTCAAGTTCCTTCAAAAACACAAGAGGTTTCATTTCAAAGAAATATTTTTGTAGTTCCATAATATTTTTGAAAAGCGATTGAAGATCTGTGGATATAATCTTCGGTATTGATTAAAAAAAAAGAGAATTTCCAATAATATTTGATTCGTTTAAGGAAAAGGAATTCGAAAAATATGTCTACGTAATCAGATTTCCAAAGCCAGAAAGAATCCGGGAGGGCATATTTTCAAGCCAACGATTGTACGGCACTGTCAAGTGACGGCCTGGACGGAATTTTGGCAAAGTGACAACGGCGTGGTTCCTTGCTTTTAGATGCCAGACATCGTGAGAAATTCTGGTCTTATGCGAATCTGTGTTTAAATGATCGGCATGTATATATAATAAGTTTTACGATATCGATACTAAGTAAATGTTATCGACCCGAAATTTTACTATTGACATTGATTTTTCATGGCAGTAAGGTACTTATACAACAGTAGATCAGTGTCCAGTATAATTTCGAAGAATTGGTACAAAATATCTAATTCAATCCAAAAATTGGAACAACTTTTGCCTTTCTTAAAGGGAAGTTCATAACAAGATATGATTCTCAAACGACTGAAATCTAATTTTCAAACAATAAGTGGACTATAGATCAAAGAGCTTTTCAAAATCGCATGATAAAAATGACCTTGAGTGAATATAGGGAAGAAAATGACTTACCTCTAGAGGAGAGCTTTTTTGTATTGATAATTTTCGCCGCAAATTCTAGCCCCGAACTCTTCTGGACGCATCTTCGAACAACGGAGAAAGCCCCTCTGAAATAAAAAAAAAATGTAAAGATTATAAATCAATGTAGTACATATTCAGTAGCGAGAGAGGTCTTAAGTGTAAACATGGATAAGAACGTGACATACGCAAGTGTCTACAAGATCGAAGGTAATTGCATATTTCCGGTCGACGATTTAGTTCACGAGACGTTGGATTGAGCAAATATGACAGTATAATAGAGCATGGAGCTCAAGCACAACGAAATATTGGTAACTGTTACAGCGCATTTCATCTATCAGTTTTATACCTCGTCCTAGTCCTCACACCTAGTTCAATACTCATTATTGAAAATCAACCGAATGCTCTAAATTAGTTTGGAATAATTTATCGTTTCATTAGCAGATTTGATTTTCACGAGTATTGAAAGCCAGACGAATTATAGAAAGGCAATTTCCATTAACCCTTAATCCTTCTTTCACTGAATATAAAGCTTTGATCCCTCTAACGTTAGATCTATTGGTTCATATTTAGTGATTTCCGTCTCTTATTAAATTTATCATGCACCTTTTATTCATAAAAATGTTGTCTCAAATAAAATGTAACTTTTTATAGAGAAAAAATTGAATTCCATTTCAATATCTAAAGATAGGTTTGAAATATTTATTGGTATTGCCATTGGGTGTAATAAAATATACCGAGTCTCTTTAGCTGATGAATTGCAACCGAATGAATTTAGATTTTCGCTCTCCTGCGTCAACCAGTCGCAAATCACCAATCAAATTTCTAAAGATCGTTTATCATCGACTTACTCAAGCGACTAATGTGACGATGAAAATTCCTCAGTGGGATCGTAAATCCTACGACTTATAGTCGAGTGACTCGAGATTCGTTCGTAGAAGAGACCTGTCTAGCTCATTAGACCTTAATTAGGCAATGACAAATTAATCCATTGGTTGTTCTAGTTCTTTTCCATATGGAGTACAAAATCCTCAATCGACGACGTATTTAGAGAAAAAAATAAAAATTACGAAACTTCGAGGGGAAAATCGCTCTTGAAATCTGGTGTACACTCAAAAGTCAAGTGATCAACATCTCGCTAAACTTATCAAAAAAACTAATTACTAATTATTTTTATTAGCGTCTTAATCATACTTTCAAATAATTTGTACTTAAAAATCTCTTTATATCATAATTATATGAATATTAATCATATTTATGAACTAACTAAATAAAACTGCTTCAGAATACTGTAAGTAGTAACAGGATTTAAGAGTCAGACAAAATTTCCTTATCGTTAACTGAATGTATCGATATGATTCAAAGTGGTTTTAAAATTTTTTCATATTGATATTTCTTTATCAATCAGGTGGTAAAAGAGTTTATGCACGATTATTTTGGTAACAGTTTGAGTGATTTGATCGATACTGTGATAAATGGGGAACGATTGGAATCAAGATTTCGATAGTTCGAGGCACGATAGCAATTTCTCCGATTTCAAAGATCTATATAACACTATTGCAAGTGCATGCATAGCTTCTTGTCTACGAAACTAAACTTTCAAGATTACCCTTCGCCTTAACTATCTGCCAGACGTGAATAAACTTAACGATCCCAAGTTCCAAATTACATATATTAGGTGTCTCAAGACTTTCAAGTCAAGTCGATGTAATCACCTCTCAGGATTCAAATATTTTTCCACTAAAAACTCCAATAAAAGTCTTTAAATATGGATGGCGGAAATTTAAAATAAAAATTTCAGACTAAATATTAAGAGTTTAAAATTTTAAAAATCATCTCAATATTCCAAAATGATATCAAACTTCTTGGCAGCAGTTCTTTCTATTGCATTTGTCTCGAAAATCGAATTGATCCAAAATTTCAAACCGGGTATTGATTCCAAACCATTCTCAGCGTGGTTGGGTACGTCGTTTTTCCGAGTACGGGGTTGGTTGAGAGGCTGGAGGAGGAGAAGGGTGTCTCCATGACGACCAATCACTACAGGACTAGATTGTGCTGCCGGGTTACCAAGCCGATGAGGAGAGAAACTGCAAAAGAATATGCCACTTCCTGCCTACCAGCAATCAGCATCTCTAATAATTTTTTATTCCTTCCTAAAACTACGACCACGTGCTCTCCACATTCTTCCAAACATTTCCACATCATCTACCTTTAAAAAATGCATTCTTTCATTCTTTCCCGATCCAAAAATGATTATTAAAATTGTTACGACGATGTTATAATGTCTACAGACATTAGAACTACCTCAGTAGCTGGAATTTTCTCTGCTATTTAGAAAAAGGTGTACTTTAAAAAGATATAGAGTTGTTGACGAGCTTTAACCTTGAAGAGGTAAAAATCTGTACAAGAATATTCTTCCACGTGTTCTAATGGAAGCTAAAGTTTCATTCACATTATGCTTGGACGAACTGATCGCTCAACGTCATGTAACTAGGGCGTGTAGAGCATCGCATTCAGGTAGAAGATGCCTTTGAAACTTTAATGCGATGTCTTTAAATACACTCATGTACAAGATTCGCTCTTGATGTACTCTAGGAACGTGCGTACTTGTGTTTATCGATTTTAAAAACCGATCATCCGTTGAACCTGACCCTAATCGAGCGTGACGATATCATCACAAATAAATATATGTTAGAGTAAGATAAACTATCAAAGATAAAAGTCATATTCTTAGAATTAATGAAATGCCAGGACACGGTCGTAACTCTTCATTCATATCGTATAAGTAAAAGATTGCTGACTCGTTTCACATGCAATATGTAACCCCATATATACATTGCTCTACAATAGAAACAATACTCATAGACCTCGAGTCTCATTGTGTCGGACCGGACATCTGGACCAACCACTTGAACATGAAGCTACAATTGTACCCCTGTACCCACTCATCCCCAACTCACCATCCCACCCAACAAAATCTCCACATAGTGGCTGAATCGTTGGCGAAATTTCACAGCGGTGGTTATAACTGTATTTCCATACAGCCATGGTTGGTCATTCTGTCCCGTGAATCACGTAACGAAGCAAATTGTTATATCCAACCTATATACCTTCACTTTTACCCACCCTCTTATGCTTTGTACAACCTTTTTCCTACACATTCCAGTTAATTTTCATTTTTTTTTCGCATTCTGTCCTCTTTGTGTGCAATTATATGGGAGTATTAAATGAAATATACAATTTAGTGTCATCTCAATAGCTCTTTTCACTTCATTATTTTTGCGCAAGTTGATCTTGAATTCAGCTACGAATTAGATTCGCCTTTTTTTTTAAATGTGCTTTAATTACTGTTGACACACACATTAATCGTCCAACTTTCCTGATTAAAAATTAAAGAATCTAGGTACTTAGACCTATAATTACTTTCTCCCCAAAAAAAGTTCAATAATTTCTCTCTCACATTTCTCGAAATGACCAAAAAAGCAGACTCGCATAAGATGACTTCCAGCAGAACGATCCCTTTCTTTTTGTGTCACGTTCTCCATAGCTGGCTCATATCAGAAAAAAGCGAAACTTTATACGCTCGGAGATTCAGGCAATTCCTTTTTTTGGAAGAAATGAACGTGACTCGGATTACTGCAGTGACAAAAGCACCTCAGGCAGAGCATGTATGACCAAAAATATGCTTCATCTACTCGAGCTTGGAGCCTCGAATCAGCAACTATCACTAAATCCTCCACCCAGAAATACTTGGTTGTGTAATTTTGTATACTGTATACGTAGTTTGTATACTGTGTACGTGTTTCGTATACATTTATATGAATTACCTCTACTGAAATTAGCAACGCAAAGACCGTGTATACACACAAGTTTTTATTTGCACTCAGTTTTGTGTGCGTAATATTAGTGCACACCTGATACACGTGCACGTGCAAACTATTTCACCAGGAGATTAAATGTGCGGTAGGCTTTGGGTCACGTGCAAATGCATAACTGCTGCGTATCCTGTTAATTAGAGGGGAAAATATCTAATAATCAAACAAATGAACTGCAACCATACTTTTCATTACTCAGTGTTTCCTGCTATTATAAATTCTAAAAAAACTGCGCTGAGTTAAAATTGTGATTGAAATTCCACGAACCTCGAAATAAATATTCTGTTATATTAAATGTAGATGGGAGCAAAGCTTAATATTTCAAACCACACCACTTGTAACTTGAAAGAGAAATAAAATTAGCGTGTCGTACATAAAACGTTTCCGGAAAGGATCCAAGTGAGAAAAATGGTGCAATATTTTATTCATGGAAACCTACATTTTCGAAATATTGCTTCAAGAAAGGACTTTCTTCGACTTTAACAAATTCTTTGAAGCCCATGCTATTTTCTGCAAAAATGCTCCTTTGAAAGAGAAAAATCGATAGCAGACAACGCACTCAGAAATTGATGAGAGTCGTCCATGTGCGTATTTTTCCAGACATAAACGTGCCAGATGAGACCTCATAGATTCTCTAAGTTGATTCGTCCTTGCATATTGCAAGAGAGTAAAATAGGTTGCATGCTGTCCTACTTTCAGATATACCATCCTATGAAATCATAAAGTAGAAACTCAATTTTTAATAGAATCGACATCCTACTGCCTTTTACAATGTTTCCCTTTGCTCACGATCTTCTTGAGGCGGGTTAATATCACCATCATGAAAGATGCACAATGCACACTAGGAGGAAACGGAAGTACAGAATTCTACTATTCGATCTCGTAAAATATTTCCATTCTCAGAATAAGCAGTTATTATTTACCAATATATAATAAAATTTCTTTATATATTTATAAAATTTCGATGAAAATTCTTGCAACGACTCTTATACAATAAATGCGCCATAAAAAAGAGAAGATATGTGTACGAGAAGTCGTAAAATAAAATAACGTAAAGAAATAAAATACATTTAAGGTGGAAAATGAAACAAGAAATATTTTTATTACTAACTAAGGCAAAGGAACGGAAGTTTAAAGTTTACTAATTTAACTTAAAAAGAGATATAATAATTTCATTTACACCAATTTTCTATTTCTTGTCAGAATGACAACAAAAAAGAAAGGCAAAGATATCGCGATAAATAATCCTACTTTATTGTTATTTATTTACATTTTCCCAGACAGCGATTAGCATTTCCTGACATTTCCCTGACAATTTTTTCCCATGACATATGTGGCCACTCTGTCAGGGCAAATTCATTTCAGTGAAACAGAAAATAAATAAAAATTCACATAGCAAACTAAAGAATATATAAATTGAAATTATACAGATCAGTCGACAGTCGAGATAAAATGTTTTTATTGTGGGTCTCCCTATGTCATTCCTAATAAATTGTTTTCATTTACCAGGACATCTTTTTCCACAAATTGAGTCCGTATAATTCATCGTGATTAATTCTGAACTTGGGACGTTGGGATTCTTACCTATAAGTCCTCGAGGTAAGATACGACCGAAATTTGAAGATTTTCAGTGAAAGTCACGCGTCAAAAAAATTGCTTGCGGTTGACGATCGATCATTGTGTAAAACTCGAGTGTGACCTCATTCTTTTGCGACTCTTAGAAAGAGAGATATTGATTTATGAGGGCGTAAAGAGACGAGATCCCTGAGACGTCGATCGCTCGTCATTTCTCTATCTCTCTAGAATGCACTAAAGTCCAAAGCCTTCCAACAAACGTTCCCCAGAAAATGTCGATTAACGATTGTAAATTGTTATCCTGTCAATGCGATGGCAACAGTATTTGTGAATAAACGACCACAGAAATTGAAAAAAAGAACTTACGACGCAAACGTATAGGAATTCCCATTGAATGCCGGCCATTAATCGAAAGATCGAAACGATTCAATTCGAGATCTAAGAAATTTTATATGCTATCCACAAATCAGTTTTTCTTGTCGTACGTGACTCGAGACAGATTTTACGACTGTATTCAATTGGAGATATTGAGAAACTTATAAAACAGCTGATAAAGTGTCTTCATAGTGCAAAAAATGTTTAAATTTATGTGCTGAGTATAACATTGAAACGTTAAATTGTACCTTTATTCATAAAACCTAAAAAAATGTTATAATTTCGAGTGATGTATGTACCAAAAAACGAAATTTTTATGTCATTTGTAACTATAAAATGATTGTATCTTCCAAGAAAGAAACCTGTGAGAAATATGATACTGTGATATGTGAATCTGGAATGCGGAAAATGCTTAACGTCCAAGGTGGAATTTTCTTCGCATTTCTGTAGCTTTGGGTCATAACTTACTATATTTGACATAAAATGGGGCTATTTGGGGGTTCACGTCGTTTACATGTGCCGCGATTCCTGTTGCCGGAAACGAGATTACGCATGGACCGGAATTGTATCAAATTAAATTCCCACCTAACTGAACATGCCGGGCTTTTCCACAGAGGGTGAAATCTGTGAAATAGAGCTTTGTGTAAGTAAAATGTGGAAAGACGAGGCAAGTCGATGTCGCACTCAAATGTTGTGAAAAGGCGATTATGCGCACGACGCTTGAATGGCGATAATCGTTTCGAGTGTTTTTCAAGCTCCATCGAAGCTACAAAGTTCTACTGTATATACAAAAATATTAGCCAAGACTGAAAATTCCCTAAATATCTTCGAATTTCAATAGAAAAAGTTATTATATTGCATATATTCCTATAAATCCAGTAGAAAAACTTTGTGTCTTATTTGCAGCAAACGAGACATTTATAATAAAGATTAATGGAAGTTATACGTGAACTTAAATCTGCATTGATTTTCTCTGCAGTCTAGAATGGAAATTATTCATAAGCGTTTGATAAATAACATGTCTATGCCTATACAATTCGATTTTATTCATATAAATACTTTTGATTCTTCTGATTCCTTTATATATAGGAGAATTAGTATAAATGATGATTGAGCTTATATAGGAGTATTTATAGATATCATTTCACGCTTGCTTACGATTCGAAGAGGATAATGAGAATCGTGACACGCAATAGAGTCATGCTATGTCAAATTAAGTTTATCGCTTTAGCCTGGATGCATAAGTGCGGCTAATTTTCACAAAGAGGACGATTTATTAGACGTTTAGGTGTGCTATAAATATATGTATAATGCATATATACGTGTGTAACAACGTAAATAATGTAAGTCTCGATTTTGCGCTTCGGGAACTTTATAAGTACTTTACATTGCATTGGAGCATTTGCTCTTCAGAAAACAACGACTAGTGAGCAACCCTTGCTCGTTTCCACTTCTGGTGCTCAGCTCTATCGCTTTCCATCATTTTCTTACCACTTTACCACCCTACCACTCCCTACAAAGCTTCTACACTCGAGGAATCGCTAAAGCTAACCCGAGATTTGCCCCTAATATAACTCTCAAAAATGGAAAGGGAAGAGAGAATTCTCATCCACGTCTCTCAATTTTAACCAACGTTCTGGTTACAACCCCAATTCTATTTTCAACCCAGATTCCTACCTCCTTTATATTTTTCTGGTTCTTTGTACGATAACATTAATTAAATGTTTTTTTTTAAATTAACTTTGCGAGCTTCAGAGTTATAATCTCAGAAGAAATAAAATGGAATAATAAGAACCATCCTAAAAAAAGTGACTACACTCTGAGACCTCTTAAAAATATAAATTCCACTAATATTTCTAATATCTTCCCTTTTGAACGTCCCTCATCCTAATGTCCCTTTTTCCCTTGCAAATTTTGTCGATAAATTATGTAAATTTTATCAATTTTGAGGCAAAACGTGCAACAGAGGACTATTTCTGTCACTGGAGAAATTATTGCAGAATAGTCGATTGTCCTTCCAGATGGAGCAATAAAACCAGTTTATCTATGCACATTGAAGACAAAGTGGTGTACCGACAGACGGTATATGAACGATATACGACTTATAAGGAATCGATATGAAGCTATACGTGCGTCGCTCTCGTTATAGTCCTCGGGAGCGAATAAATTGTGTACGTACACATAAATGGCGCGGAACATGCATATGTATAATGTATATAGGGCGCAGTGGGTCGTCTACTGTATCGCGTCGCACCCCTGTTTTTGTCCTATAGTCGCTGTCTTTGTTCTCGTCGTTGTCCCACAGTCAGCGTTGTATCCAGTTGTAACTTACAACCCAGAACTACAGTACAATGGGGTTGGCGAACAGCTAGACAGTAGTTTACTGACGATTCGCGTTCATCCGCAACAACAAACAGAAAGAAATAATAATAAAACAAGAAGAAACATGAAAAGAGAAAAATGAAAATGTACTATTTAGAATTTAGATTTACCTCGAGATTCAAAAAATCTCACCTATAATATTAGCAATCAATATTCTTTTTCCTTCCTTCCATTTTATTTGAACAGAGTTAAAAGTAATAAATATCTTCTTTGAAGAAATTTTCCGCCGGTTTCGAGGAAAAGAGATATAGCAAAATCGAGAAACTAGTGCGATCAGCAAGTATGGAGTGAATGATGCTATCTGATCCTATCGGATTTGATGAGGATTCGCGATGAACGCAACTTCGCTATAGAAACTTGATCTGGGGATGTGTCGCTGCCGGTGGAATTCGAACACGAAGGGGATGTCGTCGACATCAGGAAATCCTCCCTATGGAAGGCATTTTACGATGCATGGAAACTGTGAAAGCAGCTTAGGTTCGAAGGTATGACGAAGAAGGAAAAATATAAGGAAGAAAAGACGATGACGAGATTTAGGGACGACGAGAGTGACGTCTTCGTCAGGATGTAAATTATAAAAATTATGATCCTCTCTTTCCTCAAGAGAATCCAGAAACTTTTTCGACCTGGATTTTTAGAGTTTACGACTAACTTCAGTAATTTCCTCATAAATCATTACTCTGAGAACGAGACTTTTTCCTCCTCTTATTATATTTTATTACTGTTATAAACTTTTTGTTATTATTTAACTTATAGAAAGCAATTTTCAAATAAAAGGAGAACATTTAATTTTTCGGAAACTATGGGAGACTGGAGGGTTGAGAAAAAGATGAAAGAAGAGTAATATTTTAAAACAAAGAAGAAGTATATTAAATCATCTCCTTTTTAGAAAGGAAAATTAAATGATGTTTCATAATAATTCCAAAGCACAGTCAGGATTCAAAATGCTAATTTAGCTAAAAGCTCCTTTACTCTTCAGAAGTTTGAGAATTCTTTGGCATTCATTAATTTTCAGATATAAATCCTCAAGTTGTAAAAAGAGTACAATTAATATTCCCAGTTAAAAAGAGACTAAAGAATAAGTTCCTAAATATCCAAGAAACAGTTTTCAAATGGAGAGAGAGGGAGGAGCTAATTTAAAATTCAAATGAGAATTAAAGCTGTCTCTCGATCCCTCCTCTAATCTAGGAGTTTAATTTTCTCTTGGAATTTCGAATTAAAATGTTTGTTTAAGTAATTTCTACTTGGACAGATTGAAATCAATATTAACTTTAAAGGACATCTTTACGTATTTACTGTTAAAGCTTGAATTTTAATTCATCATTTTTATTTTGACCTAAATTTATCTTTATTAAATAAGAAATTTGATTAATATCCTTGCTTCCTTTCATTTGATTTTTTATATTTCGCTAAAGATAATTAATATGTTTCTCCAATTAATTTCAATTACACTCACTAGTCCGTAGATTGGCTCTCAATTGATTAATATAAGTCATTGATCTTCTGCCTCTACTTTATCAAATAAATTCTTCCATTTTATTTATTAATTTACCATTGGAAGAGAATTGGAAATTTAATTAAAACTTTATAACAATTTTCCTCCTGCATCGACTGGATTAAATTGAAACAATCTTGTGATACTAACTTTCATGTGAAAACTGCATTTTGATGTGAAAATATACGAGAGGGATAAAGATTGATTACTATTTCATCAATTTTGAGATGGATTGTAAAAAATACTGATCGTAAATTTTGAGTACTTCCGTTATCTGCAAACGAAATGAAGGAGAGCATTTGAGTGAAAAGTAATCAGATTGATCTTTCGACTTTTTGAGACAAATTAAAAATATTTTCAACACGATTTAAAATGGTGCTTATTTTTTGGCGAAATGTATTTGCAAGGGGTTAATGCTCGAGACCCGATGCCGACGACTATAATAGGAACAGTTGAAACCCAGTTTGGACGAGACTCTGTTTTCTTGGGCGTTCAATACCGGGAGTGGGCCATTTCCACCCCCAAGTAAGTCTTCTGCTCTGTGTAAACGAAGAAGCATACGGAAGACAGAAGGAAGGTCAATATTTCAATTCGTCTGGCCGTTAAAACTTAACTTTTAATTAAATTCTCTTATTTACTACAAGACTGCAGTGTTGCCTCATAGGGGATTCCTCCTGACCTCCATACGCCATTTACCAATTTTGCGCGGTGCACCAGCTACTTTTCACTGTCAGTTGTTTAACCCTTTTAAGAGCGGTACTCCCTAATTGAAATTTTACTCAATCCTTTCCATTTAACACGTCTTTTCTCACACTTTTTCACTTTGGACATTTTTCGCTCTATCAATTACCTAGCTTCAAATCAAAAATTACATCTACATAACTAATTTTTGCACCCTACAATAATAATTTATATTTAAGAATATTTAAGAATTTAAGAATTCAGAATTATTAAAAAATTATAAACCAGAAGGTAGAAGCTTTCAAGCTTAAAAATTGTAATTATTCAGAATTTGAGAACTCTATACCGGAGAGGAACATAAACAAAAATTGGGTAAATTTCAGAGCAAAAAAATTATTGAAAAGGTTAAAAAAAAAAATACATACAAATGTAAAGTATTTTCCGTTATTGGCAAATTTCTTTTTATACTTTTTAAAGAATCACACATTCTTTTCGGGTTTTTTTTATCATATCAGGGCTGTGCCTCGTGCGCTCGTGGTTCTCGGTGTTATAGCAGAGGAGTATCGACCGGCGCATTGCCCTATAGCCACCCCCCTAACCCCACTACACCGAAACCCACTCCCACCCACCTTCCACTGCTAGGAGCAAGCAACCCTCGAACAACCGCGTTTCCCAGCCACGATTACGCGTGCCATGAAATGTCCTGCTATCCAAGCAGATACATATTAAAAGAAAACATTTTCCCCTTTTTATTAAAAAAGGGGGACTATATAAGAATTTCAATCGAGAAAATAAGGGAAAGTGCAATAGAGTCCAATAGATTCTTTAGGAAAATATTACTAAAAATTTTATAATTCAAATAAAATCCAACTTCATATTTTTGTGGCAATATAATCATGATTATAAGTGACTTCTGTTTGAAAGCTATTCGATTTCGATTTCACAATCAGCCACTCGACTCATATGCATGATTAAATCTTTTGTGCAATCTGATATCTGGAATTCCATATCAGGAAAAAGTGGAGTGACAAAATAGAAAATCATTCTATTTCTTAGAAATTGACATTTAAATATACCTAACACAGGATCGTTTTTTATTATATTAGTACGATCCATCCCGTGTCTGATTAAAGTCGACCGTACCTACTTAAACTAACGAGTATTCACTTACTTTAAAGAATATTCCAATTTTGTCGTTTTACAATTTGTGAAAATTCTTACATACCAACACGACCATCATCAAGCTCATTTTCGACATAGAAAATAATCCATTTAATGATTGATACATACCTGAAACACAAAATAAAAGTATAATTAGTATTTGGTATACATCTGACAAATCATACTTATATTGAAATATGAAAACAAAAGCTTTTTTCAAATCTGTTTAACAATTCACTAAAACATCCACAGGTAATTAAAATGCTACATTATATCATAAATAACATTGTTCATGGTTATAAATTCCATTTGATCAGAAATTCATCGAAAATAGCAGCAGCAGATATTCATCGAGTATAAATTTTATTAAACATTTTGCACAGGATGCCAGCTATCAGTGTATTCAGGACATAAAATGTAAAAAGGGAATGAAAAGCCGGTGACAATAAAAATATGAGGGATCGACTCAAAAGGAGGATCCTATCCCGTTTCCATAACGCGATGTGAGCTGCTTCATGAAAGATGAAAAATCAGCTTCTGAAGATAACCACCATCTAATGGATTCCCTAGGGATATTTCCTTTCGCGTTATAGAGACACAAGTTCTCCACCATTCAGTTATAAAAATCAAACTAAGTAAATAAGTAAATAAAGAAGATCATGATATTTCAATGGCTCGGACAATGATTAATTATAATTAAATTGAGACCATCAACGAAAGATTTTTAGTTCGTGGGCGGAAATTCTATTACTGTACTTTAATGCCACGTGGAACTAATTCTATTTTTATCTTCTGAATCGATTACTGATTTGTATTATTTATAGAGAGAGAACTCCGAGACACTAGGTCGCCTCATTAAAACTAGTTCTTTATTCAGAATTTTTTCCCTGATGACACCTAACAATTTAGACAACCAATCACGTCAAAATGCGTCACCGACAGAATTTGTTTGTTTAATATCCTCTACGATTTCTAAAATGATTCATGATGCAAGATAAGGCTTGTTGTTCTAAATAGAAGTTTTATTGCATCAGCAGTTTTTAAAGTTGACAATATTTTGTAACAGAAAATATTTAGGAACACGCTTTAGAGTTTCGATCATCAAGATTATAGGACGAGTCATGATAAATTTCATGAACATAATAACGGGATTCAGCATTTTTTTTATGGTTTGTTTTAGCCCAGAAGTTTCACAACAAGTACGTGGCATCCCCATCCCTGTTTTCCGGTTTTATCCCCCTGGTTTGCTCGCACCTGATATACAGGGCGGATTTCCTCAAGTGATCGAAACTACAGAGTGATGCGTTTCACATGGGCAACTTCACATGCGGGAGCGATCATTTACGAACTTTCGCGAACTGTCACGAAGTCCATTAATTCGTTTCAACCCCCGATAAACTTTTACTCATGACTGCCTTGTTTCACGGTTCCCCTTATCATGTAGAACACCCTTCATACCCTCTTTCAGTGATCCCACTAAGCCAACCCTGGTCTCTTATCCTTTCCCTGAAATTCTAATCAGCAGCGTTCACGATCAATAATTTCCAGGGAGATATACTTCGAAATTGAATAACCTATTGAAGATGGAAAAGAAAGATCTTGAATTTATATTCAAGGAATGAAGAAAAAATATGGAAACCTATCTACCAACCGAAAATAAAATAATATGCTAATAAGTTCAGTAATCCATATCATACTATAATGAATATCAGATACAAGTTAATTTAAAATTATACTAACATTACTAGCTTCCTACAAGCACTCTCTTTAGAATTAATTTGGTTAATTTCTAAGTGCATCTGAAACCAAAGGGGATTGCTGGGGACTGAAAGTACAAGTCTAATTACAACTGCTTTACAGTTTCTCTGTAAATTCTAAATAATAATAGAAATTACTCATACATTATAATCTCAATTTACACTATACTAAAACACAAAGAATTGTTTTATAATAAGTAATAATTAGGATTATAAAAATATAGCTTATATTTTCTTTTTTTAATTCGAGAAATATAAATCCGATCGTTTCCACTTTAAATATATAAAAAAAAGTTTAAAGTTAGTGACTTTATATATGCTTCCAATTGAGATTGAAAATTTATCAGATTACGGTATTACTTTAGAATATTTTCACCCAGTTTCACGGGAATCTCGACTTTGCTTTCCACGCTACTTTATTTGATACATATATTTTTCCCCTGCTCCGCTAGTTTCTCAGTGTCGTTCCTGATGGCTCAAGTTTTCATATTTATGAAAACCACTCAATAATATGAAAACCACTGAATGTTTGATACATCAATTTTGCATGCGTAATCAACCCGATATTATCTAACGAACTAGGTATAATTGTGGAAGCTCGTGCACGTGAACTTACTTCTAGAGCTTGAGACCTATATTATGCCGCAGGATGTTCCTTCTACTTGAGCAGTGTGTAAGTTTTCCCGTAAGTTACAGTTACATACGTCTGCACACACGACATGCTCTCGCACTTATGTACACTCTCTACATTCTCATTTGCATATAAGTCTATACGTATGCATATATTGGTAAGAGCATGTACATTCAATTCACACTGAGCCAAAACAGGTAGATATGCAGTTTGCAGCGATCGGACAAACTTTGCCGTCCTACATTCCAAAAATATCCCGGTAACAATGCTTTTGGCTCGTCCAAGAGAACCAGACAAGGAAGAAGGATTTGTGGGTAGAAATCAAGTCACGACAACCAGTCCGATCTTTTGTTCAGTTCCAAGTGCTCCAAGTTATACTGTCTCATCATAGTTTACAAGTTCCCTTATATTAGGACAAGGTTTGATGAAGACTTATAGTTTCTTATTCTTTTCCAGCAACTCAAAATTGATTACATGCCTCAATTTTAATAAAAATTAATTTTTGCCAAATAATAACCATAAATTAACGTTTGATTTAAAATAACTAATTTGATGATGCACAATCCTTGAATATATTACTTCCGAAAAGTTTTGAGAAACTGCTTGATAATATTCGAAACTATTTCAAGTGTAATTTCAAATTGCAAATTCAAGTATACTCTCTACTAGGTTTACGCTTAAGTAGATTTTCCAGATATAAGGAAGCTTTCAAACTCTTGAAACTTTATGAGAAAATATATTCTAACATCGGAGATTTGATTTTGAAATAAGAGAAGGGATTCCCTTTTATAGTGATCCCAATTTCAAGTTTCATAGTTGAATTAAAATTCAAAAGATTGACGACTGAAAAAGTAAATTAATTAAACACCATGTTTGTTTAATCTTCTGTTGCTATGTGAACTAAGAATTTTAGATCTGAATCTGGTATTAGGGTCTCCTTTCCTGATGCTAATCTGAAATTTAATTTGCTAAAGTAATGAGTAGCACGAGGCGACTCCATTTAATTATTACGGGGGCTTCCTTCAAGTCACGTGTATAATTTTCATTTCCAGGCAAGAAATCCAGGAGAACGTTAATTAAATTGATTTCTATAAAGACAAAAGGAAGCACGGCATATTTACTTGTTGTTAAGTTTCCATGATTGAGATTCAAACCAAAATTTCATTTGTTGAATAAAATAAAATATTCCTTCAATTCCTAATTAGTAGCAGTTTTTTCTAACATTTAACATTGTCTAATAATATGCTGGCTTTACAGGGTTTTACACTCATCTGAAGTCATGAACTATAAAGTTTTAAAGTTCAATATACTATTCGAGATATTAACTTTATTAAAGGTAAAGGCTCAAGCAACTAACAGCTTTACTATGAAGAAATTTTATTTCTTTTAACCCCGACGCATAAAGCAGTTTATAAGCGGAACAAAGTGCAAATAAGCGTAGGCGACATTCAGGAAAACAACAAGTAGACTATAAATAAGCAAGCGAAGTCTGAGTAGTTTAAGTAAATAAAATAAAATTTAACACAGGCATTCATTTGACGTATGAAATACCTGCTCGGCAGTTTCTGACGTTAATGTGTGACCAATGAACTTCAAAGAAAAATTATCAAAGGGAAATTACTTTTGTTGTTTCTAAGATTATACATTCTTTAAAATATTGCGAAAATTGCTCTTCGTCTTTTCTGAATACTCATTAGAACATTTTCACACGAAAAAACAGGTCTGTATTAATTTTACATTTACTTCTAAATGCTTTTGTAAGCAATATTTTAAAAAAATCTATACTCCACTGTCTTCCAGAAGTGTTTTTTTGACAAACCTTGGAAGTCTTTGAACCTCTAAAAATATTTAAATGCTCAACCATGATAATAAACTTCTAGAAAATCACCGCAATAAATTTTTTACGACTGTCATCACTCCTGAACACTACCGTGTAAAAATTCGCGTGTAAGGTATTTTGGGTGGAAATAGTCTTTTCAGAAAATTTAAGAAGTGAAAATCCGTGAATGAGAAGAGACGTACTATATAAGGTGCCTCCGGAGGATACGTTATGCCACTCTACTAGAACCAGGCATTTCTATCTCGCTGTTTTTTCTCCTCTTAATGTCTTTCCAGACTATACCACATCCACGACTGACAGAGGTTCTCAACCTTGCACAGCCCGAGGGATTTTCCCGGGTTCGAGGGCCAATGAAAGGTAGACGAGGTCAAGTATCAGGGATTAAGCAAATTCCCTGGGGAATGATAACCTCTTATAATCACCCCTTATCCTTCCTCCTATACTCCGACATTCTCCCTAGTGAAGAACCTCGTCTGGTTCAGCGATTGCTTCTCTTCAAGTTGTTATCGCTCACGCAGCATTAATTAAGGTGCAAAAAGACAGCTTTTTCAAGTTTTATTCGTATGTTCTCAGTGCAGACTTTACGATTAAATATAAATTGAAATAGCGATTAGATCCACAAAAGCATCACCTTTTCATTGTTCCCAATAGTGATTTAAAATTATTTTCGAAATATAAAAAACATTTCTATTTAATAAATACTTTCTGAAAGAAATATGTGAAAATTTTTAATAAAAACCAGAAAGTGCAATTGAAGAAATTAAAAGAATGTGATAGCGATCCTTATAAGAAATACACATTTGCATCAAATATGCAATCTAAAGAGCAAGAAGTTCGGTGATCTTTTGAAGATTTATCATTCAGTTTCAAGATGAAACGAATCGCTGGCACACTCTCCGACACTCGTTAACGACGATGTGCTGTAGCACCATCGACATTTTCTCACGATTTTACGTAATACTTTAAGAACGCTCTGATGAATTTCAACCCTTTAATATTGCCCTTCCAATGAATTCCCTTCAAAGCAAAAAAAAATATTTAAAAACATTAGTTCGCATCTGATATTTAACCGGACTTCATTAAGAGTACCTTAGTGTAAAAATCAAATTACTTTCTCTGAACCTCTTGTAATTAACGACTATACCACAAATAATTGTTCTACTATGAATTTTTCACGGTGCCTTCTATACTAAAAAAAACTATCTGGCCTCAATATCTAAATTAATAGGATCGATTTCTGATAAAAATTTATTAAGACGATAGACTTCTACTTTCACATCGGCTCAGCATCACAAAGGAATAATGAATTACCGTCAACAAATTTGAGTGACGTGATCCTGATTATCGTTTGCTTCCATTCCGCAATGAAATTTAAAAAGAATAATTTCAACTTATTATTTCCACTCATCGATTCCCTCTATGACTGAACACCATAATTCACTTAAAGAATAATTAAAATCTACTCAAGATTTTATCATATCTCTTTACATCGCCTCTTGCTGACCAATTAAACACAAACTTTTTTATAGCTCATAAAACGCATTTTATAATACCTCTAAATTATATTTCAAAATAAAGTTTCGCTTTAGATTTGAGACTAGTTATATTGAATGGGAAAAATAAAAAAATCCCTGTTTACGATTATTGAGCTCTTTATGATCTTCAGTTAAGTCGAAAAAGGTGTCTATTTTTACTTCATAAAAAGGGTACATCAATTCTCTGATATTTTTAGCCTTCATAATCTTGATAATACAACGAATTCCCTATATAAACTATTATCTCGACGAATCATCTAGATATGTTGTAAACTCACTTATTTTATCATTCAATTTCAATTATCACTTTTAATTACAATCAAACAACTCTCGATTTTATCAAGCAACAATTATTCCTATCTGAAGTTTAATTTTTTCCGTGATTTTGCACGCGAATAAATCCTATTTAATTTTCTCTGACCTACATTCTGGATCAATCAAACGTCAGTGACGTTCAAAAGTCATTAAGGAAAATTTTACCATGTCCATAACAAGGGGTTAATTGTTGATTGTCAAAGACAATAAGATTTCAAGAAAAATATAATAAACTACAGCTATTAGTCCGCAATGAAAAGAGACATTTAGTAAATGAATTATTGAAAAATTTATAAAACACATTCGGAACAGATACGAGCTTCCCGTCACGCGAACATAATTACATATAACAGAATGCTAATTTGGCTTTTATGATAACTTTGGGAACATAAACTTCCTTCTAGAAAGTATTATCGTGACTCTGAGAAAAAATGCAGCTGTGCGTGGGCATCAATTTGTAACTATGAATAAATGATTTAGGGGAACCGCAGAATCGAGTTAAACTCCAATTCCCACAATTATCAGTAGTAATTGGCCGTTCTATCCTGCCATCTAGCACACTCCGAGAAATTCCAATTCCCTATAGTCTCCTCTTTATTGTATATATAAGAGTGAAAGAATGGTGAAAAGGGATGGAAAATCGTTGCTTCATTGCAAAATCCTTCCACGGATATATAATAAAACTAAATGGTCATCGCACTCAGACCGATAACCAAATGGCTTTCAAAATCCTTGGAATTAGGATCTTACCTGAAAGTACACCCATTTTTACCCGAGTTTCAGATTTCTTCACTTCATACAATTATTATTAATTTATACAAATTGTAAAAACTCAATACAAAACTGAACCTACATTTGAACGTTCAGAAATTAATTAATCCGATTTCACGACAAAAGTCTCCTAATTCGAAATCTATTTTCTAAGTTTTAAAAGTGTCCTGTTATGGTTTTTAAAAATAAACACTTTTCAATAAATAGCCATGTTCCTAACTTCAAGCGCTCATTGACCTCCCACATCTTTATCATTCCCTCTTCCTATTTTCTTCCGCTTTCTCCAACAAGGCTTGCGTACTCTATTTGCGGAACTACCACGCACCAGCTCGTTTCATAGCTTTCATAGAAGATGATATCTATCCTCTATTTTTGACCATGCCACGCAACGCTTAGGTACTGTCAGATCTGCCTGACCCACAACGAAAGGGAAAGGAAATGAGATACTTCATTATCCTCCACTTTCCCTCAAGAAAAATTACACGGATAACTAATGCTGATTATTCCCCATTATTAATTTTCCAAACTTCATATATCTAGTACATAATAGCCTCATTTTTTTTCAAACCATAGGAAATTATGATATACTTCATATTGGTATTTTCCGTGTTCTAAGTATATTATAATCTTCTTGTTTCATTAAATTATAATTTATTAAGTTATCTATCAATTTCCCTACACTTTTTCTAATATATTTTACCCTATAAATGAGTGAAGGCCTCCGAGTGCTTTAAAGAAGCCCGAACGTCCCTGGCCGTTTCCAAGGATTACAGAAAAGAAAAAAATCTACCACGAATGGCAAATAAAGCGTGAAGGTAGTTAACTACCGTGAGTTACACGGTAGAACCCCATAACATCGACTTGAGTGTCAATCCGGCCGCTATCCTTATGGAATAAACGCACCACAAAAAGTGTACGAGTTTGTGAGCGCTCATGACGTCACTGAAAATGAAATAGGTCATCATACAAGCGTCTCCTGTAGCTGTATGAAGTTGAAAGTTTGTAGTCACACGCCAAGCCATATGCTGCTTATCGAGAAACTATTAATGAGGAAAAACTTTAGTTATAATAAGCTTCACTGCAATCGGAAACCAAATCTACCTCAGAAATGACATTTTTCAGAAAAACATTCTTCAATGATATGGAAATGATCGGAAACGTTCTAAAACTGAAAACTTGTAATTGAAACTAATTGATTTTGAGATTCTAATAGAATCTCGAGAGAATAGTAGAAATAAGAAAAGGCCTATCAAAGTAGAAATGATGATTTAGCTACTGAAGAGGGAATTCTTGCTTTAGGGTGATATTATCGTCGATTATACGTCATTGCCATTTGTTGAGGAGGTATATGGCATAGTACATAAGTACGTTATTACGTGCTTTTTTTTGTACCAAGTGCCCGTTCAACAGCGAGTTTCCACTTGGTCGTCGTTTACTCTGCTGTGTACATTATCCACCCCGTTACGCTCGGTTAATCGATCTTCCCTTAGCAATTAACCACCCGTTAGAGGAGTCCTTGTTATATCTGGAAAGGCGTGTAATTCCGCAAGAGTGACCTAACTTAACTAACGAGTATGGTGTATAAACGTCATTATGTTTACGTACCATACCCGTTAGAGCTTTAGACTGCCACCAGAGCTAAGGTTGCTATACAACCTGGATTTACGTCTCGTGGGGATAGTTTGTTCGTATATCACTAAAAATACGAAAGCAAAATCTTATGTAAATAAATAAGAGTCCCATGTACTAAAATGGCCAAGAAAGCGATGGATATTCTTATCATTCAATTTTCGAGAGAAAAAGGAAAACAAAACACTGATTTATGAAATAAGAAAAAATTCTACATCTATTGACAGGAAATCATATCATGAAATCTGCTTCCGGAAATAATCGCATAAAACGAGGCATGTCTAGCGAGGTCATACGAGAGATTCCTGAACGGGGGTTCTGCATAGTTCTGCGCCTATTTTCGTGTCGTGGATTGCACTATTTTTAGCTCTAGACCACGAGGCGAATCGTTAATAAATTCCTAGCGCCAGCCTAAGTCTACGCCTCCTCGTCCATTATTGGCCGCAAAATTTGTTTGCCGACGATAAAGTAACGGCGCGTTAAAACGTTATTTAAGCGTTACTTAAACACGACAAGAAAATATATATTTCAACAGATTAAGATCCGAATTTATAGACAACTCCCGGACAATCAGGTGCTCCCATTTAGACATCAACATTCCGCTTGTCCATATATTGAGTTAAAAAAATTTGCTAAAATATTAACTCTACTTCAACACATATAATGTTTCAAATGACTTTCAGATTTTTCAAACACAAAAATTGTTAACGTTTTTTTCTTTAAATATTTTTACGTTAACTTCTTCAGTAACAATAGGTATTTATTGAATTGATACGAGAGATAATCGATTATACGATGCCTCATCGGCAAAAATACAAAAATATATAGATTGAAACTGAAGCTTCATTTACGTTTGAAATTTCCAAGCATTTCAATACATCAATTTTGAATACATATCGTTAAATCCACACAAAATATTCCCTCAGGCTTTGTTGATTTCGCCATTGTTTTTGCAAGAAGGTACTCATTATTCACGTTTAACTGTCAATAATTAATTGAGCAGAAAAAGAGAACAAACAAGCTTATTATAAAAATAGTATTTTCTTGATTATTATTCAAAATTAGTTAATTTTGTTTATATAACATTAAAGAAAAAATTTAAAATAATATTCTAAAAAGTAGATTTCGTAAAACGCAGTTTTTTTGATTTTCAAGGTAACAGTCTGATAAGGACGGTCGTAACTACTGATAGCAGTACAGAAGTTCAGTAGTAACGGAGTCCACGATCAGACTGAGAGACTGAGGCACTGAATCAGGCGTCTGTCAACCTACTTACGCTTGTTACGCATAAGGATACAAAAAAACAAACAACCCTGTAAATACGCATCATGCAAAGCATGTGATAAATGTATATATGGATATACATATTCATGAATATGTACATCTATATGGCACAAAAAGGAGACGCCCTTGGAAGAATCGATTTTAGTTTCCGGCAATGGCCATGCTATGACATGATGGCCTGTATATTGTTATTGACGATAGCACTTTCCAGTCATCCGTTAAGACGACGACGCGTTTCGATCACGTATTTCTACGGTCCTTATTCCACAATCGCCGACCGGAAATACATGTGCCAGCCGCTAGACGGCGGATCTGGGACCATCGATCGACTAGTAAGCGACAAAGAACCAGTCGACGCGACGCGATGTTTGACCTCTCTCTACAAGGTGACTTCAAAAGTCACTAGACTGGGTCTCAAAGTTCGAGAAAGATATATATACTTCATTGTAGAATTAGGAGAATTATCTAAGAATAATAATTAGGAGAAAAATCTGACTCTGGATATTAAATGAACAACAATTAGCTAAAAGTCCAATAATTTTTCTCTGATGTCCCACCTTATAATAGCCGAATGTAACGTATGTAGTTTTGTGAATATTTAATTATGAAAACCATCTCTACATACCAATACCTCCGATCTCAGTTATTTGAAAAATAATCCATTGCATGAGTAAATACGTACCTGAAACACAAAAAAAAGGAAAACATTAGTATTTAAGATAGAAATAGTTAATTAAAAATATGTTTGATTTTTCTACAAATTCAAGAAACAATTCCTCGCGCGGGAAACCACTTAAAAAAATCCTATGCTTCGTAGTTTTCTAGATCCATTTCATTTCCCCATTTCTTTTTATTTAATAGAAACATCACGCTTTTCACGAAACCCTTTATCGGTCTGAATTCTAAAAGTGCAATTTTTTTTATTTGTGAGCGAAATAAAACCATTTGAATAAATATCGAATTCGCATCGTGAGAGAAGAAAATCGAACGGAAATATAGTTTCTTCACGTGAAAAAGAAGAGCTCAGTGTGAGTATGAGAAAAGTGAAAAAGAAGTTGAAATTCGGCACTTGGAAATTTCGCTTCAGATATATAAATATCGCTCACGAAGGCGAAGATGGTTTTGCGGGAGATGGAGGATGTCGAGGGTTGCTACGACTCGTTTCGGGTCTGCTGGTGAATTCTGGCAAAGAATTTTGGTCCACGTCCAGTCAACTCTTCCATCCCCATTAATTTCCTCTCACTCACTTTCCTAAGTTTTTTCAGTTAGTTTAGTTTTTTTTAGGATCACTCTTGACCCTAAATGATATCTCATTTTTCGTGCCCAGTAAAAACAGAGATAATAGCCAGTTCAATTTTTCTTCCAGCTTGGACTGGTTTGGACAAATTTAATCGCCACTGTGACTCGTGTTTCAGACATTATAATCTCCGCCAGTGTAAATTTCGATTTCTTTCATTGATGAGCTAGGTATAAAGAAACAAGATTTCGCGTAATTCAGTAAATGGAAAATGTGAGTCCACGTGCGTTCCAATTTCACCTATCGATCGAAGGAAATGAATTTCGTTTAATTCAGAAAGGCGATGGGAAGCGGAAGTTCTCAAATTGGATTTCTCTGAAATACTCTACTACTATGAAATAGCCCTTAACGAGGATTGAGTGGGTCACAAGATTTTCTTCTTTTCAACTTTGAACTTTTGAAGATGAAAAATCGATTTTCCAGTCTAAATAAATTTATCTCCTTATTCGCGAAAATACATTGTCGAGAGATGATAACAGTTCATCTGATATTCAATGTTATTAAGGGCAGAGGAACAAATATAAAGTTTCTTAAATATTTGTTTTCCAATTTTTAGGATTGATCATAATATGAAAACAATGAATTCTTTAAACTTAATGGTTCCAATGACCTCGTTTCGATTATATGATCGATAGATGGTGTAATAATAGACAGTATATAATTTAGTAAAACTATAACTTTATGAGGAAGTGAAGGAATCGTGAATAGATACTCAAATATCAAGTTACATCAGCCGATAAATTGATGGATTATATATATCGTATATGCGGAAAATGAGAATTGGGACGAAGTACGAAGTTGACCTTTTACAGTTCAGGGCTGATAGGTTTTAGGTTCAAGGCGGAGGTCGAGAATGAGAAAATCTGCAAGATGCTTGTGTCCTATTGGCTCTCACAGGTTGCAGAAATCCCTCGAGATGTCATGTCGCATTTTCTACGATTCCTCTCTCTTGGACACGAAACATACATCTAATTTCGACGATGGAATTTCAGTTATGGATTGGGGGAATGAAGCCGCGTGAACATGTTGACAAATCTCTTCGTTCTCGCGAAACAAGGTTTAATATCGAAAATTGTAGCACCAGATGAAAAGTTCGAGACTGTTTTTCTTTCTTTCAACTTAATATAAAATGATGAAAGTGTAGGGCACAATATTGAGCGAATTGTCTAAACTGAAAATTGCAGTGTTTGGTATAGGTAAAACTCGTGAAATTTTTTAAACGATCTCGCCTTTCAAGTATCAACATAAACAATGAAGATAAGTCGAAATAAGTATTCAGGGAGATTCCCTTCGAGCCCTAAGGAAGTCTTCTCGAATTACGTGTTGACATTTTATCCACAAACATGTCATCTTGGAGCATCTCGGGCTCGGAGACCTTAACTCATACCTTAATTCCAACATTTATTCCCTATCGTCGCCACGAGCTTCTTAACTTACTTTCTCAATTAAATTGCATATGCTTGAATGTTCCCAGTTGATTCCCGAAGACTCGGAAGTCCAAACTCAAATTAAGGAAATATGATTGAAGGTTGATTACCAAAATATCTTAGAAGCTCAGGAGTTTGCGTCAAATGTTACTATCATATACTACACTCGTATAATATTCTTGAATAAATAATATGCTTTCATCAAAAATTAATGAAATGTGTAAAACTACTTTATACAATACCGGAAATATAACATTTTCCCTTCTGCAGTGCGGCAAAAAGTTAGTAATTATTCCTCTAATGTCTGTTGTTTGCCAGAGGGATTTCAGGTTAGCAATTAGCTTTGAAACATTATAGTACTTTTCCAGTCAACCCCTTTGTTAACACATATAAGCGCTCATCCCTAGGCAAATAGACTCACGACATAAATTCAAGGACAAATGTAGATGTAGTTGACCTAGTTATCGTATTTAAGATAAAGACCGATTATTGATTACTACAAACATAAGTAGTATCAATATACAAACGAATAAGTACTAAGGGAGTGGAATATATATGTTTTTCGCTCTAACTGACTTTAAATTTTGCGTTTAAAAAAGCTTTATATACATATGTATCATAATAGGTAAACTTCTGAACACATGCCAGTTTCACCTCATGAAATTGTAACAGCTTTTTGTTAAAGAAATTTATGATTCCAAATCCAATACGGGTTTCGATTCAGAATATAATCAGATTGCTCAACTTTCTAAATGTACCTGGGAAAGTAGTTTTTTACTGCCTGGAGTTCAACTCGGAGATACATAAAACGTATAACTTTTTGGCGAACTAATTTGTGCAAACGATCGGATTGGTAATAAAAATGCGTCGAATGCGTCCTTCACCTTTTTTCTGGAAGGTCTTATAAAACTCTTCATCTGGAATGACGTCGTGGACCGGAAGAGGAAGAAGAACGTGAAGATATCAGGACGGTTCCAATGGATCGTAAAGTCAGTTTGGACGCGGAACTAGAAGCAATCGCTCTTTATAAGCTCTGTTGCTTCGATCTCCGTTAAAATCTACTTGCGCGTTCATCTTCTAGCTTCTAAATCAAGTTTCAACAGCGACATTTTATTTCTCAAAAAAGCAAAAAAAGTTCGAGAAGAAAGAGATTGAGAGAAAATTAATTACAAAAATAATATGATTGAAAAGTTCTGAACGTTTAAATGAACGAATTTTTGTATTGATTATATTTATAACTACAAAAAGTTTTTAAATATTGATTAATTTACATTGAAAATAATAAAGAATTAAAAAACTTGTAATCCTGATTGTTATTTTTAGTTGGCACAATATTTCTGGATAAAATATAATTAAAAAAAAATATTTCGTTCATTTGAACGTTCGAAACTTTATTCACATAAAATAATGATGGAATTTTATCAGGAAGATCAAGATTCTATGACAAGTTTCTAAACCTTTTTTAGAGATAAAAAAAAATAGTCGATCGAAAATTCAACAAACATCACTTTGAAATAACACTCGGTAGGTACAAGACGTTTCTTGTAATTCTTGTTCTGGTTAACTTTGTTCGTTCGGTATCCGAAGTAACGCAAAAACAAGAATCCTATCTATAAAACCTGTTTTACGACTGCACAGTTGTGGATATCTTGAAAAGTATACGTTTAATGGTCAGTGTCGTTCTTTCTTTTCAAAAATAGGTGTTATAGAAAAATCATGTTTCATTCCAAAGTTAGAAATGTAAACGAAACAAAATTGGAACAATCCAGTTTAATTAATTAAACCGTGCGCTAATTACATTTGCAAGGCAGATTCGTAAGTGAAATCAATACGCCACTCTCGATTCTTTTCGCACTGCATTTTTCGAGAGCATAATTTAAAACTGAATACAACAATAAAAGTACAGAGAACCAGAATAGTATATATATATATTTCAATCAAACTTTATTTATTTTCTTATAGGAACAACTAATTCGATCCAAATATCAAATTTAAATTGAATCACGTCAACGTCGCACATTTTGAATGGAATAAATTGCTCTTTGACTTTTTCCAAGTAAATTGGATACTCATTTCTCGCAAATAAAATCCAATATAAAGTAGAAAAAAGAAAAAAGCTTAAAAGCGATTGATATAAATATATATTTCCCCTTTTAAAAGAGAACGCATAAATCCATCTCGACGAATTTATCTAGCAAATATAATGCTTTCTCGGAACTATTCCGAAGACATGTTTAGACATGGTGCATTGATTACAACAATGTCTCTCACCTTTAAAATTCCCAGGAGATTTTCCCAAGCTCGACCTCTCCTCGACTCGATCGATACTCGCACCCTTGCACGTACCAACTGGGTGCGTCTTTAATGTTTATTAATATAAATCAGGTGATGTCTGAGGAATGAGATATGTTGAGAACCGATATATCTTTACAAAATAAAAAAAATCCATTTGCTGACATGTAATAATCAATATAATGAATCTATTTCCGCTCGAGTTACTATTACTTTCAGAAAGTTTATATTCTACATCCCTCTTTCTTTTATATTTACATCACCATCATCATAAACCTAATGTATCCACATACATATTTTATTCCCATTCCCTGCAAATTATATATTTGGAATCTGGACATTTGGAAGTTAGCAATGAAATTGCAAAGTATAAAACAATGTCAATATAAATTATTTCCCAAATATAATAATTCTAAAATGTAAATCGATAATGTTTCACAGTAAAAAACGGTAGAGAACACTGATTCGATTCGAATTTTTATATTACCGTAACATTCGCGCCTCTACCAATAGTAAATTGGTATAATGCGGTAGTCGTATGCATATAGGTCCGAGATAATTTACGACGATCGTAAACCCCATTTCGCACCAAAGGTGTAATTATCGCGCGATACGTGACTATCGGGAACGATTGAACCCAACCTTATAGACAATTTTCGATGATCGGCAGAAAGCTTTGAAAACGCTCTATTCTAAATAGAGATGCTAAACTCAACGGGAGGTGATAATTGTGATGATTATATCAATTTTGTTCTTAAAAATAGTGATTTATTACTTTGAAAGACTATGCAAAAAACTTTTTTCTGTAAAACCTGCATGAAGAATGATCACGATCGTGTCGTAAGTGTTTTATAGAGTTCTATAAGGATTGGCAATGCTCAAAACAATGGACGATACTGAACAATGGAACTCTTTTTTTTTTTGAGTAATTTTCTCTACAGAATTTCAAATCGCTCCATCGTAAATAGACACGTACAGCTAACAAAGAGGTGCTAGGAAAACACTACTCTTTTAACTTTAAAAAGAATCGCGAGGGCAAGGCCATTTTCATTTTTCGCTGAATCTACAATAAAAATGGTAAAATTCAGTAAAAGCCGATTATAAAATCAACGTGTTCAAAAGAGCAGGTCATATCATGGGAAAGTTAAAACAGAAGAGTTATACCTCGGAGCGTACAAATAAAAAAGCTCTATCTCGAGTGCCCAAATCCCGAAGCTTCAGGATCCCATGTAAATTGCATCGAGAACCTAGCGCCCTCAACTGTACGGAACCTCTCTATTTCACCTTTATCCAAAAATGCTTTGAAGGTTGAATAATTACGCAATCATCTCTGAACTATCGGAATAAAAATTATAGTATCCTGCACAAAATTGTTTTTGGGACTGAATCCAATTTTTGTAGAATTCAGAACAAGCAGTACGTGATAAAATTACCCACTGTAGTCGAAACGTTTCACATTTATGTTAGAATACGTAAGGCTACTTAATTGCCCCATAAACATTGAAAGGCCTTTCTGGGAATTATTTCTCGGTGAAAGTTACTTCCCATTTCTTTTCAAAGCTTTTAACATGGCCCATTGCGTTCGCAAGAGCTTTTCATGACGCTCAAGTGGAAAAAATAATATTAAGCTCTAGTGAGAAACATATTACAAAGCTATCAAGTAGAGAAATAAAAATCAAAGAGAACATTGAAGTTTACTAATACAAAATATCGAAGTCTTGTTACAAATCGAATATGATAGGTATGAAATCATTCAAACTTTAAAATAAATTAAATTGCTATTGACGTAAACATATTTTTGTTGAGTCAGAGTATTCAGCACATGCTCGACCTTGAAGAGTGTCCAAATATTTTGAATGAAGAAGACTGAGAAGCTGCTTTATAAATCTGAATTACTAACAGGAATTAAAGGGTACTTGCAATTCAATTTAATTTACAAGTAGAAACAAAAAACAGTTGAAATTGACCAAAAATTAAAGAAAAGTCAACTCATTGCGAAGTATTGTCAAATAAGTAAAAAGAAAATTAACAAATTAACAAATATCCAGATATTTTCTCAGAGAATTTGTAAAATCATTGATTTTCTTGTGGACCTTTGACGTTCAGCTCGAGATTTTCGATAAAGCCAATATTTACTAGAATCTTATATGTCAGCGAGAATCGATGCCAAAGCTAACAGTCGAATCAGTTTAAACGTAACCACCTCATACAAACTTCGATTTGGGGACAGGTGCTTGTATTGATTTCGATAAATTTCTAAGAAAGAGAAAATATAATCTACAACTATAACCATGAATAGTTGATTCATCGACACTTGATTCAACAAAGGCGTTTTTTTCAATAATTCATCAAACAAACTGTAAGATATAGAATACGTCATAAAATAATATTTTCCTAGCTGGGTTAGATATGTTAATATAAATTTGACACCTTTCATGAAAGGAATCAATAAGAAGAATGTGGATCGATGAGTCGATCAGTAAGCACATTGATCATGAAGGCAGTCTGCCAACGTCGACTTTTGCTTTATTCGCAAGAGCACCGCTGAATAATTCATACGACGGTAGGTGGAATGTTTTGATTATGGTTTGGCCACGTGTGCTCAAATGCATGTGCACATACTCACAAACTGCAAACGAATTCGTAACGCTCTGACCACGTTCCAATTCGAATTACATTGGATGGACCACGTATTTGTCGACGAATGCAATTGCACCAACATAAGTTTGTTCGGGATCAAAATGACCGTCGATATAACTTTTGGTATTTAGTAATTTTGCCTTTGGTAAATTGATATTTCAGAACAAAAGCATAAGATATACTAAATTAGAAAAAGAAAGACTTCAGAAACAAATACCGAGTTTTATAAAATGATCAACGTTAATAAAAATGGCATTATTTACCCGTTTAAAGAATACAATTGTCTATTAATTACACTACAAAGCACGCAAAGGACCTTAATCAGGGAAGAGATGGAGGTCAGTGTTCCCAGGTCAACAGATTCAAAGTCCATCATTCCGTCCCACCCATCCCGGCCGTTACTACTGCCATAATTCGAAGAACAGCGCATTCATCTACACAATAAACCTCATCTTGTCAAACTGACCTCATCTTGTCAAAATGACCTCTTCTCCCAAACCTGAATTCCGAAATTTTATTCTGTTTTTCCCTGATTCTCCTTTCTTAAATTAATCTATATTTTCCCGTGGGGTGTGGTCGCGACTTTAGAGTCCGGCCAAATGAAACCAAAAACAAGGCTTCATCAGAAAAATAATTCCTAATTCCAGCGTGGACAAAATCACTGAGATTGGAATCGATATATCTGCTACTTGTTCATGCGAAAATTATTCAAGGCACGCGTCATGGAGACTATCAGCCTACCTCTTTCCAGTTATCGCTACCGCGATGCGTCGCTCATATAGGATGTCACGGTTTAAAGAGGAAATGCCTTTAAAGAAGAAGTGATTTTTAATTTTATATTCTAGAAGACAAATTTTGGAAATTATGACTGTTGTGGTTCAAGCACAATCCATGCTTGTTCACTAGCCGAAATACTTTTTCCTACCAACGAAGCACACAAGAAACAAGTCTCCGCCGAAAGCTTTGTTTTAATTTTCCCTAATGATGAAGTTGAAACGAAACGTCAGTACTGAAAAGTACTTGTGGGAGCTACAAGTGCTTTTTATCTATTACACAACAGAAAGCATTTAAACTTTTGGAATCTGAGGTAAAACTCATTCTTTGTGTCATTATAGAAGTTAAGCCACTTAGAAACTTCGCGCAAATGAACATTGAGGTATTAGCTTCAACGTCTGACTCTGGAGTACTCTTTTTTAAGAAACAAAGCTTTGATACAAGATGTAAATTTATTCATGAGGGTACGCTACTTATTTAGTCTAAGGTTGATGTTTTACAGCCACAATCTTTTGGATTTTGGATTAATGATGTCATTTATACGTAGTATAATAATATCTGTAGTTTTTAAGAATTATATCCAACTTAGGGTACTGACTTCAACCAATAAGTACAATGAACTCTTCTCTGTATCTGTTTTGTTTGAGTGTCTTTATTTCCTTTTGTCATGAAACCCTTTGCTTTAGGCTATCAAGAGCTTGTATTTCAGGAAGAAAGTGATATAGCTATCTGAAGGTAAAAATTCATCACTAATATTGTCTGCATCAGAAACCTATATTCTGAGCAATCAACGGATTTAAGAACAAAACCGGATGTGAAGAATTGCTAGGAGTCGATGAGGAAGTTTCCGAGCAACCACCTGCCGCAAGGCGAGAGCTTCGTATTGATTCGGTGACAGATCCAAGCGTAGCAAACGCCTCGTCAAAGACCGGTGGATAGACTTGGTGGATAGTAACAGCGACCAAGAGACCAAGCTTAGGAACGTGGCCAGCCACCCTGGCTTATATATAGCTTGGAGCGGCCGTCCGAGGTGCTTAAATATAACCGAAATGCAACACGGGGTGTCACCCACAAGCGGAGGTATAGGATCGTCTCTTGGAGGGAAGAGCAGGGTAACAGATGAAAGAATGAGAAATTTGAAATAGGACAAGAAAAAGAAGATTTGTGGACGGGCGAAGACAGAAGAATGTGAGAGAAATTCAGAAATGTTATAAGAAATTCAGAGGAGGTGACAAAAGGTTAAAGAAGTAGGAAATAAATTCAGTGGGATAAGAAAAGGGTCATAAAAGTGTGTGATAAATTTGAGGGAGTAAAGGGAAGATCAAAGAAGGTTTAAATAAAAGTATTGTAAAGGCTAGCAGTAATATTAAAGTAGGAAAATAACGAAATCATTTCAAAGGATGCAAATGTTTTAAAAGTAAAGAAAGATCAGCTTAACGATATAAATAGCATAAAAATGTCCTGAAAATATTCTGAAATCTTCCAAAAACGGTATGGAGCATATAAGAGAAACGAAATTCATTAAATGTTTTCTTATTGAGCAGCTGTATTTATTTATTTTCATGAGCAGCTGTAATATAATGTACCCACTGAAAAAACATCAGAGTGTAACTGAAGTGTGACAAAGATAAGGACAAATTGAAAACAAATAGAAAGGAACAAAGGAAAGGATAGAGGGTGCAAGAAAGCACAAATGATGAGAAAACAGAGGTGGGAAATATAGAGTAGAAGTTAGAAGCTTAATGGAAGAAAGTAAATGATTACAGGAAGAAGAAATCTATGTGAGTTTGTTAATATTAGTGAAGCATGTTGTACTCATGTATGTTATCGACTGGCTAAGATTCCTAAGGATATTGTTAGAACTTCAATGTGTTTCATGGATATCCTTAGGACTTAGAGATAGGAGGAATCTGAACTAAAGTAAATAGATGATGTGAGTAAAGAGAGTCGAGGGAAAGGTGTTGAAAGAAGGACAAAAGTATTGCTCAAGAAGTTAGAACAAGCTAGGGAAAGACGAATAGCTCAACACAAAAGTGACAAAAGAAACTTTAAAGAAGAATGTAGCGATAAGTATCAATGAGTAACGATAAGATAAGAGCAACAAGAAAGAATCAAAGTAGGGATCAATCAATGATAGAAAATAGATGATCATAGAATTAGATAGACCTAGATGAAGGGGAGATTGGAGACCATTGGAACTTGTTAAGACTAATGGTGGTCCTTGAAACTATGTCCTTAAGATATCTTGAAGGTGTTGAATGTTTCCACGATGAGTTGGAGAAGAAAAGAAGGTAGAAGAATTCGGAGAAGGTCAAAGAAGCAAAGATAGAGCCAGGTGGTAAAGTAGTAGGTTCAAGACGTCCTAAGGATATCGTTGGAAGAATAATGGTGTTCCTAAGACGTTTCATGCTAGATTGATGTCCTGTGGGTGTCCGTGGAAGATTAGAAAAGTTAAGGGACGATGTCCAGCATCCCTTGTCCAAACAGGTAATGGGATGGTCAGGGGAAGGAGGGCGGAAACAAATGAAAGTCTGAGTTGGTCACCCAGAGAACCTGGACCCTAGAGGAATCAAATAGAAGGTCAGAAAAAAGGGTCTTGAGGGTTGATTTAGATGGTGAAAAATAAAAGTTAAAGAATTGTGGTGGTCGACACGAGTGCTGGCAGTCATGGCCGACAGCGCCGCATCGTCTGCTAGTGGCTGGAAGGCAGGCGGCTTGTATATAAGTAAGTGGACGGGACTCGATCGGCAGAAAGCTTTGAACGTAGGTTGATAGGATTATACGTCGGGGACTCGCAAATTGAGTGAGAGAGGGAAGATGGGAGCAAGTGAGAAGATGTGATGAAAGAGTAAAGAACAAGTGAGGAGGAAAAAGAGGGAGGGACTGGTGAAGGCTTAGAGTGAGCGATGGTATAGGGACAGGTAGTGGTAGAGCTGGTAGAGGGACACAGAGAGGGACGAGGATTGAGTTGACTTGACTCGACACGCGGGTTATTATTACGCGAGTTCCTATGTCGTTTGTCCGTGCTTGACTGCGCTGTTCATGTACTTACTTTCCGAGTTCCTCCTTGAGGTCGTAGTTGTCACTGAACCGCGTGCAAGCTGCTGGGGCAGCCATTCCGGAAAGTAGCACCGCGCGTATTTACGACACTACCGAATAAGCGCGAGCGGGCCACTACTACGGCGCGTTCAAGGAAGCTAGGGGGAAAAGTTCGCAGGTCAAATCCGATCAATAAGAGCTGGTGGACGTGGCGCCTGTCTGCGGGGTCCTGCTACCCTCGCACCGGTGGCTCGGATCACGGACGCGCCAGCGACGATGATTCGCGACGATGACGAGATTTTCGAATGGGCGTCCGCACTGCTCGCCGGCGGAACGTCGACTGACTCGCGTAGTCGGCGCCGCGCCGCGACGCGTCGCGCAGCCGACCTAGCGCCAATCACCCGAGGGGATATCGTGGCGCGTTTAAATTTAGCACTAAGAATAAATCTACCAAGGGCTAAATGTCGTTTTTGTCGTCGATATTGGCGTCTTCTTAAGCTCGGCTGCAACCGTTTGCCTACCTCTGCAACAACCGTTCCCGAAAACAGGTGATACCATCACCGATCTGCACGACGAGCTGCAAGCTTCGAGCGGAGAGTGAAAGGGTGGGATTTCTACCCCTTACGCCACTGGTTTCGCAACCCCTTTTCGTTAAATACCACCGGCGTAGGGCGATGACGAACCCCGACCGTGAAAAGCTCATGGACGCACGCGCCTGACCGAGAACGCACCTTTACTACTTAACTGCTGAAGCTGTACCGCAGCCAAGACACCCAGCTACTGCCCGGATATACCACTTAAGACACAAGAGAACAGGATTTTCCTTCGGATTTAGAAAAATTTTTTAATTTTTAAATCTAATGGAGAGTTCGTCAATTAATAATTAATAATGTTTATAAAAAACGAATCGAAAAAAGATTCGGTTTTGTCAACGACATTCAAAAATTGAAGCGAATTAGGGAAGTAATCATAAAATAATAAATTTGCAGAGTAACACACACCTTTCTACTAAAGAAGATTGTTCCTAATTCCATGAAGACTCTCGAAAAGTTTCCACCACGATCCTGGAAGAAAATAGTAAACAAAAATTGTTAGTGTAACTCGATTATTATTGTAAATTACAATAATTTAGAAAATATTAATCAATAATATTACTCACATTTATATGTATAAAAGAAATTGTACCTGCAAACAGACAAAAAAACAAAACATGCAAAAACAATAAAAATCGTCATAGTGGCTAGCGTGAATAAAAAGCAATACAAGGGACATTTATTTAAGAAAAAATTTATTAAATAAATTTTTTTTAAATAAATGTGTCGTAATATGAGATTTCATAATTATTATCGGATAACAATCCGAAATATTTGTGCTTAAGTTCTCCGAATCCTTTGATTCAATAAGAATATATTCTATCGGAAAAGTTTTTTAACCCAAGCACTTTTCGTCTTATAAAAAATGATAATTGACACTATATTCGCGATCGTGTCAAAAATCTAGGAAAAAATATCTTTCGAAAATTCAAAGATATTTAAACCCAATTCTACCTACTTAAAATTATAAACAATCACACCAGAATAAATTACCTGCCTGCCTATACACCTATATTTAAAAATTGAAAAAATCAGGCACACCAACACACTCACTCCACGGTTCTCTCACATACTGCCCCGGTGAAGTACAACCTAAACTAGGGACGAATCCCGGGACTCGTCCAACACCAGAGCTTGAGGGCCACGTTAGGGCTTCATTCACACAAATTTGAAGACATCACCTGAAATCGTACACCGTTTTTTGTTTTACTAGAAAAATACTGCTACTAATGTAAGATGGAAAAAACTGATTTTAGAATCTAATTGAAGAACAATTGTCATATTGCACGTAAAAATTTTCTTTGAAAATACACCTGGAATTAATAAATATGAAAAAATAATATTTAGAAACAAAAGATCAATTCAGATAAAAATAATAAAAATCTGGCACAAATCTTAAAACAGATTCTCATTCACACACATAGATTTTGCGCCAGATTATTGAAAACGGTGTACGCTGAATCATAATATTGCATATAACATCCTATAAATCTAGTTTGGATTTTTCTAACAGGCCAACATAAAAATTTATTTCTTTAATTTCGAATCTTTTAAACTTTACATTGAAATTTAATTTAATTTGA